>MCJB01034053.1:0-64077 GCA_002018475.1 Nicotiana obtusifolia | reverse complement strand
GATATCATGTATCCAAGGTCTACCGAGCAAGGCGTTATATCTCATATCGCCTTCGATTACGCAAAATTTTGTTGCCCTGATAGTCCCAGCGATATTCACCATCAGTGTTATCTCACCTTTGGTTGTTTCTGAGGCCATGTTGAAACCGTTGAGGACCCGGACCTCGGAGATGATCTGGTTTGAGAGACCGAGTTGCTCAACGACCCAAAATCGAACTATGTTGGCTGAACTCCCAGGATCAATAAGTACGCGCTTCACTCGAGTATCATGTATTAACATCGATATCATCAGTGCATCGTTGTGAGGTTGTGTAAGACCTTCGATATCCTTGTCGCTAAAATACAAAGTTCCTTCTGTTGCGTAATCCCGAGTACGTTTTTCTCGGGTAATAGATATTTTGGTATGTTTCAGCACCGGTACTTGAGGCGTATCTGCTCCCCCGATTATCATGTTGATTGTATGCTTTGACTCTTCTTGATTTGCTGACTTGTCCCTATTTTCATAGTGATTTTTTGCTCGGTCGCTCAGAAATTCCCGAAGATGCCCGTTTTCGAGCAACCGGGCTACCTCTTCTCTCAACTGTCGGCAATCCTCTGTTCTATGCCCGTGACTGCCATGGTACTTGCATATAAGGTTGGGGTCCCTCTTGGCGGGGTCTGTTTGTAACGGCCTTGGCCACCTGGTGTCCTTGATGCGACCGATTGCTGAAACTAGAGTTGCCGAATCGACATTAAAATTATATTCGGACAAACGAGGCGCTTCTTGGCGGCTACTGGTTTTCTCAAAGCTGTTTTTTGGCAACGGCCTCATGTTCCTTTGGTTGGGGTCGAACCGGCTTTCTTGTTTCGGGGATTTGTGTCCCCTCGTGATAATCCTTCGATCTTCTGGGTACGGCCGGTGTCTATCTCGATTCGACCTTGGCTCTCGATAATTATCTCTCAGAGGTCGATCGAAAGCTCTAACGGGGTAAGAAGAGCCCGATGGGACCCCGACCTGGTCATCTTCTATCCTGATTTTTGACTGGTACCGGTTTTGAATGTCCGCCCAAGTGACGGCCGGGTACTCAATCAAGCTTTGTTTGAGTTGTTGAGATGCCGCAGAACTTCTGGTATTGAGCCCTTGAGTAAAGGCTTGCACGGCCCAGTCATCTGTGACCGGTGGCAGGTCCATTCGCTCCATTTGGAAGCGAGACATGAATTCTCTTAACGTTTCGTTGTCTCGTTATCTAACTTTGAATAAATCTGATTTCCTCGTCTCAACCTTGATGGCACCTGCATGGGCTTTGACGAAGGTATCAGCGAGCATGGCGAAGGAGTCGATGGAATTCGGTGGTAAGTTGTGATACCACGTCATTGCTCCCTTGGATAGGGTTTATCCAAATTTTTTAAGGAGGACGGACTCGATTTCATCGTCTTCGAGGTCGTTCCCCTTTATAGCACAGGTGTAAGCTGTCACGTGCTCATTTGGATCCGAAGTCCCGTTATATTTAGGGATTTCGGGCATGCGGAACTTTTTCGGAATCGGTTTTGGAGCGGCGCTGGACGGGAAAGGCTTTTGCATAAACTTTTTAGCGTCCAAACCTTTCAACACTGGAGGTGCTCCCGGTATCTGGTCTACCCTCGAATTGTACGTTTCGACCTTCTTGTCGTTAGCTTCGATTCTTTTTTCACCCGTTTCGATCCGCTTAGTCAACTCCTCGAGCATTTTGATAATCCCGGAGTTGGTTCCTGAAGTGTTCTCATCCGGTTGCGCTGTGATCCGCTCATTTTGTTCTGCTACCACCTGAGGAGGAATGGCTTCGGCTCCGCTCGGGTTCTGACTGCGGCTTTGTAATTGGGCTATCGCCGCTTGCTGGGCTAGCAGCATATCAAATATTACTTTGAGGCTAATTTCATTTTCTCCACTATGTTGAATCCCTGAGTGGTTTTCCCCCCGAACGCTGTATGATGGGCCAGGGATCTACGTCGACTGCCATTTGGGAGTTGGCGTCGATTGGGACCTCATTTTCGGGCGCAGCGTTGTTTTCGCCTTGGTGGTTGAACTCGTTGTTGATGGGGAGTGAGTGTGACATGATTAGGCTGTAATCTGAAAAACAAAGGATTCTGCAAAGAGCAAACGTAAAATAGTGCGTGAAAGAGAATTGTATCAAAAATTCACTAATATCCTTAGCCCCACGGTGGGCACCAAATTGTTTACCCTTAAATCCAAGTGACAATTGAATTTGTTCGTAGTACTAAGGATGTGTGAATTAATTTGATACAACGTAAATATAATGCAAATTACTGGAATATAATAGATAGAAAGGAATAATCGAACCACAGTAATTGAGTAGCTGATGATGAAATATAATAAAGAAGGCAGAGGTCGATGAACAGTAGCAATTTTTAGTATTTTCTCTTGATATGTGTTGTGTGTTATAATGAAGGTAGATACCCTTCTTATAGGTAAAAGAAATATTCCTTAATTGGTAAAAACTCTAATTACAGGATAAAATTCCTTTAATTATGGGATGGGATATCCCTAAAATAGTGGCTTAACGTCTATGACGGTTGAGATATTTACTTCCGCCGAGATATCAGGAATCCACGAAATATCCGCTCGAAACTGATCTTTGTCACGAGATGTGCTTTCGTCGGCCAATATCGGTCATCCCGTTTCGGTTGCTCCAAGACCTCGGATCGAGGCAACCCGGTCTTGCATAGTATCCGGACTCGACTCATCTCGAGCAGTCGATCGTATTTGACCCAATACAGTAATCATGATCGTGGTCGTAGAGATGCCCAGCAGCCGGACGCGGGAGCAGCTTTAGCACAAAGGGAACAAAAAGGAGTAGTGGCCTCACTGGTTATAGGAAAGGAAAAGAAGAGATGAAGAGGGTATTTCATTTCTTGGTTCAAGGTTATGGGTATAGAAGCACATATAACAAGAAGATTGAAATGCACGAGTCACAGCTATAATATGATTGGAACAGGGAAAGATCAGCGTTATTACTACCATAGCCACAAGCATCGCAACGAAACTGCTCTCGGCCGCTTCTGGATTGAAAGGGCCTGAGAATAAGAGTATGGTCATAGCCCGGGTGAAAATAATGGCGAACTTCTTTAGGAAATTTACTACAAACGTCATGAATGTAATAATCACGATGCTCGCAAGCAAAACCCCAACCAATGATTATGATATGGCAGAAATTGCATTTGATGCGTACTCTACCATGAAGTTGCAATTGCTGCAACGGATGACGATGGCTGAAGTGATTTAAGGCATCCTCACAAGGAGAAGGAGGAGGAGGATCTGAGGCACGTAGTAACTGAGCCATTCGTCGCTTTTTCTTTTCTATTTTTTCTTCAATTTCATCTTCATTCTTTCTTTGGGTTTTTTCCCAGCACCAAACATTTCTCAACAGTTAAAAGAAGGTTGAGTTTGTACAATTCTTGGGAATGGAATGAAATTTCGCTAAGGGGATGATTATGTATATATATACACACACATATACAGCTGCTTTCTTTCTTTGTATTTTGGAAAGATTTACGGTTGATCCAGGAATTCATGATTACGGTAAATTCTGATAGTTTTCGATTTGATGGTCGAAAGGATTTAGAGAGCACGCTAGCAAGATTTGAGTTCCGATCCAAAGTATTGTTTATTTGGACTTAAAGTACAAAAATAGATGAAAAAATTAACTGATGATCAATTTATATATAACGCAGGGGTTGAATGCGTTATACTTTAATGACACTTTTGTCCGTAAAGGTATAGCGCATGCAACTCCTGCGCTATATTTGAATTTTAAAATGGCGATCAAAAACCCCAGTCGTCTTCCTCGCGGACAGACTCTCAAAAAACAGTCCCCCCTTTTTAAAGCCTAAACCTCCATTGGAGCCCACCCATCCCCCAAAAATCGTGTCCCCTCTGTATTTTAGCGAGCTAACACTGGATCGAAGGCGTTGTCATGTAGTGGATCTCTTTTATTGCTCGTTTCGATGGTCAAATCATCAATTTTTCACAATTCAAAAAACTATAAATTGAGGTATTTCAACTTACTTTTTGCTAAAACTCATGTATATAAATTACTAATTAGTTGTTTTCACTGTGTTGTATTCTTTTTGTGATCATTTTGTGATATAATTAGTTTTTTTATTTTTATCCGGATTAGTTTCTTTATGTGGTAAAAAATTTTAAAAAGTATATATTGTTATTTTATTGAATAATTAGTGTTATATGTGATTTTAGTGTTGTACGTATAATAATATGTGACTTTATTGTTGTTTAGCGTCCTTTAATATTATGTTGTGCCTTTAATGTTATGTAGTGCCCTTTCGCGTAGTAAAAATAATAATAATTTTAGCTTATGGTAGTTGACTTTATTTATAACCTTTTAGAATAGTGTGACTTTAGTGCTCTTTAGGATTATGTAGTCTAGAATAAAAACTACGTTCCTCATTAACTAACTCGGTGAAAGTATTCAATTATGGATTTAATGTATTAGTAGATAATTATCAAATGTTAGATATGAATCATAAAATAATCAGTTGACATTACAAAAGAGACGATGTCGGAAATTTTGGGCAAAATATGACAGTGAACTAACAAATCCTTACGAATGAAATAAATTCAATATTATTTACTATTAAGTTTGTAGTACTTTTTATATGAATAATTATTAAATATATATTGATTATTTATGAAAATTTGATATTTAATTCTGTTATAACCCAAAAAATCTGGTAAAATTTGACAGTTCAAACAAAACCCCGCATAATTTTATTCAAAAATTATAGGAAACTAACATATGAAATATTAATATAGAAAATCAACCTAAGTATTTGTTATATAAATAATTATTAAAATATCTTATTAGTTATGAAAATTAAATATTTAATTGTCTTATCCCCAAAAATATCTGGAAAAAAAAAAAGATGATAGTTCAAACAAAACCCTCCCGAATTTTAGTCAAAAAAGTAAGAAACTAACATATAAAACACTAATATAGAAAACATTTCAAACTAAGTATTTTTATATGAATAATTATTAAACATAGCATGATTATTTATGAAAATTAAATATTTAATTCTCTAACCCAAAAATAACTGGAAAAAAAATGATAGTTCAAACAAAACCCTGCCAATTTTTACTCAAAAATGTAAGAAACTAACATATAAAACAATAATATAGAAAGTGTATCAACCCAAGTAATAATATAGAAAATTTATCGATTAAATATTAATATAAAAAATATCGCAATAGATTTAAAAATGTTAAACGATTAAACAGAAAAATGCTTTAATTAATATTGTTCAATTTACAGACATCGCCATGGAGCTTCTCCCCGTGCATCCTGGATCTGCATCTCGAGAGCTACTGTTACTCCAGGGGCAACCATAGGTCTTCACACATCTGGGATGGACAGTGTTTGTCTAGACCTTCTACCCAGACGTATAGACGATCATTGGGAGTTCATTAGGGACCACCTATTGCATTCACGTACAGTTAGACGCCTTCAGTTGAAGGGGTTTTACCGGATTATAGAGATCGGCCAATTGCAGTTCGATTTGGCCCTAATCACAGCTATGATAGAGTGGTGGCGACCAGAGACGCACACGTTTCATCTACCCATCGGCGAGGCTACCATCACGCTAGAGGACGTGAAGGTTCTTTTTGGCTTGCCCGTTGATGGTATGCCTGTAGCTTACCCGCATGCTCTAAAGGACTATACGGGAGAGGACTACCTTCATATGTTGCAGAGGTTCACTAGTTTCCAGCCTGCAGAGCCAACTGTGTTGAGTGGTGCCAGCTAATTGTAGCTGACGCCTTTTAGGCGGAATTTGGTGGCGCTCCACGCGGAGATTACTAATGACTCACCGCTAGAGGATATCGACCGGCGGACGAGGTTGTTTCTACTGATGATGTTTGGTGGTATTTTATTCTCGAACACTTCGGGAAATCTAGTCAGCTTGCGATTTTTACATCATCTGGAGCGGCTAGATGAGTTACCTAGTTACAGCTGGGGTGGAGCTGCTCTAGCTTACCTTTATAGGCAGCTGTGTCGGTCGTCCATGGGCACCATGAGAGACGTTGCCGGTTTTATACTGCTGCTGCAGGTGAAAACATAGTCAATTATTTTCATGATTATGACAGGAGATAGTAAAAAATGACTTAAATTTTACGTCCACAATCAATATTAGGTTTGGGCCTGGGAGTGGTTCCTGCAGTTCCAGCCACCTCTGCCACCAATAGCTCCAGATGCACCACCTCCATCGTTTCTCCCACTAGCTAGGAGGTGGGTAGATAAGAGAGGCCACGCCCGCGAGGTCGAGGCTCGACATCATCTCCCTTATTACAGGGATTTGTTGGATTTACTTGAAGACGCTCAAGTACATATATACTTAAGTTTACTTGGCCTGGCTTGATATTTCTTGCGTTTACTCACGATTCTTGTGTTTAATAAATAGTTCATATGGAGGCCATACACCGACACGCTCATAGCTGGATTGCTAGATTATTGCTCCAGCGATCGAGCTATGTGGATGTCTTTGGTCCCACTTATATGTCTCGATATAGTCGAGCATCATGCCACTGAGCGAGTCGTTCGACAGTTTAGTCGTCTGCATCCTAGATTGCAATTTGACCAACATGGATTCAAAATCGCACGTTTGCCACAGTAACATTGGTATGTCATTGCGTCCATACATGTTGTAATGCTCGAACTTGAATAATTTATGGAAAGTTCTTTTCTTTGTTTGTATAATATGCAAATTGTGTGGGCTATTTATAGGCAGCTAAGAGTGATTTTAGGTTACATAACACATATTGGTGATGCGATACGTTTCGCGTGCTAATGATTCTTTACGGTACAAGTCAGTGCAGCTTTTTCAGGTTGACATGACAATACACATAACGCATATTGGTGATGCGCTGCGTTTCGCTTGCTAATGATTCTTTACGGTAACAAGTGGGTGCAACTTTTCAGGTCGACATCTTTTTCAAATCGACATGATAATACACATAACACATATTGGTAATGCGCTACGTTTCTGGTGCTAATGAGCCTTTAGGGTACAAGTGAGTGCAGCTTTTGCAGGTCTGCATCTTTTTCAAATTGACATGACAACATACATAACGCATATTGATGATGCGCTACATTTGACATACAAGTTCGTGCAGTTTAGTTCTTCTTAAGTTGAACCAACATTCCGTATTCAAAAATCATTTCAAGAACCAGTATAACATCAATTTTAGAATGCCACTAACATTTAATAAGTGGTTTAAGAAGAGGAAAAAAGGTGAAGGTAGATCAACAGATCCACATGGAATACATCATAACACAATTGATTCATACCTTGAAAAAATATGCTAGGTTGCTATACTGATTTGGTTGATGACAAGCGGTATGGTGTTATACGTCTCTTGGAAAATAAGCCTATCAATATACACACTGATCTCTAAGTTGTAGGACACATTATTGAGGGCAAAGCGCATTCTACAAGCCTAAAGGTATGCGAATTTGGGGTGAAAAACTACAATGGGTTCCCCTTTGCTCAAAAAGATGTGATTATGAAGTATTATGCCATTGGCATGGGCTAGTTGTACCCATAAGCACTGTCTGCAACCTTCTAAACAATCACACACAAAGATGAACCAGAAGTGATTCGGCATTTGATAAAGGAGATTTTAGAGATGGAAAAGGCACTAGTCGTTCATCATGCACTAGATGATCTTAACTACCTGCAAGAAATGGAGGATCGGTATTAGGATTTATTAGAAAATGAAAAATTGCATAGAAACATTGATTATCCTGTTTTTCCAATAGTTGTCTAGTGGGAGGGACTACCTAATTTTCTACTGCAGACGTTGGACGTAGGAGTCCCATATTGTTGTAGAAATCAAGCAAGTGGTCTTATTGATGATAGCAATTAAATATGAGAAATGTGTGTCAACTGGGGCCTAGATTATGATGCCCTCGGTCCGGACGGATGCGTATAAGATGTTGACGAAGAAGATGAAGACAATGACAATGAAATAATGCCAGACAGTGACGATAATGGCGAATGAAAATTATTATTTATTTCTTGGAGAATATTTTAAATTGTTGTCTTGAATCTTCAATGCTAAATGTCAATCAGATTTAAGCCTATTGAAAACATAATTTTATTTTAGAAATACTTCAAACTGAACCTTTACAGACATTTAGTACAACAAAAGTACTGCAATAAACACTAAGTTTATCCTTGATAATTGTGCATATTGGATGAACTGCCACCGGGAGCTGAATTACCACCGCTTTGCAAACCAACAGAAGGACATTTACAGTGATCGTGTTTGGCAACATATGCCACATTTGCGCGTATAAACGGTATCACCAATATCCATTTGGTTCCATATCCGCATTCTTTTTTGCACTTGCCGTTGACGCACATAATCCTTGTGACACACAATTTTAAATAGTTTTGGCGGCCAATAATGCTCAGCACCCACTGGTTGAAAGTGGCCACTATAGGTGTTTACGTATGCACCGACACTATATTCTTTATCAACGTACCTCGTCGCTGCAAAACCTGTATGTTGAAAGCACTTCTTGGCATGTGAGCGTGGAAAGTGATAGATCGACCATTTTCCCCACGAACATAATCTTCTAGATTCATTATGGTGTGGGTATTATTACCGCGGTTTTGATGCAGACCGGTGCAAATTTCAAAAATATTTTACTTACTGTAATACTGCAAAAATGTATGTCACTGTGCTCGCTTCCTATATTTCTCAAATCATTTCATAGGCTGTAGCATAAATTCAACACTCATTTCCATTAATGACGATGCACTTCTGGATCATTCAACAAACCTCTCTGCCATCTGCTTGAATGACATTCGCACCATGGTAGTCACAGGTAATCCACTAGCAGAGTTTAACAATCCGTTGAAAGACTCTGACACGTTTGTAGTCAAAATTTTCTATCTTTTACCACCATCCTTATGCAAGATCCACTTGTAAGGCTCATGTCGCATCAACCAACGATAGACTTCTAGGTCTTCTGCCTAATCAATTTCATTCGCCTCCTGAATTTACACTCTTGGTGATTTGTTGCAGTCATCCACATTAAATTATGTAAGCTCTTAGTCGGATGAGCCCTCTGGAAGTTGGCCTTCAAGTGCCTAACACCGTTCATGCAATTCCTTCCACGCATGCAAATTCTGTACAGAACTTAAAATACCACCATGCCGATAAGATATTAGACAAATACCTTAACAGTGTCTGACAACGAGCTCCTTCAAGAGGTTCAAAAACAATGTACAAGTCTCTTGGCTTTCATTGGCACAAATAGCAAATGCGGGGGGAAATATGCTTTCATTAGCATCTACTGCAACGGCAATCAACAACTTAATATCATACTTTCCATAGACATGAGTGCCATCTATGGATATTACCGGACGACAATGCACAAAACCATCAATGCCTGGTTTAAATGCCCAGAACACATATTTGAATATGAATTCTTATATTTTCTCCGCTCAAGCTTCCATTCAACAATAGTCCCGAGGTTAAAGTGTTACAAAGCAGCCATGTACCTGGGTAAAGCGGCAAAGGACTTATCCCAGTTACCATAAATAATCTCAACGCACATTTACGCCCAAAAAATGCCTTTCTTTTGCTAATAACACATCCATATACCTAGTGGACAGATGTTATGTATTTTTTAATTTTGTACCTTATAGACAATTCAATGTGTGGAATCAAGACGAGAGAAATCAAGCCAACATTCAAGTTAAAATGATTCCCACTGAATATGCCCATATCACAAGTGTGGGAGCCAATGTATTTTCGCATAATCCACATATTTGTTTTCAACTTTCTCGCACGCAGCATCCATGTACAACTTTGAAACCATCTACGTCAAACAACCTTGTATACTGAGATGACTCATGAACCTCGATCTCACGACACTCTTTTATGTTATACATTGCACCGCCTTGCTTAGACGCGCTTTATCAGAAAAAAAGCATATTCTTTGACAGCATTGTTGGTCTAGATTCATTCCACATTGTTGTCAGAATGTCATCAAGATCCCTTGTGAGGCCATCCATATCTGGCATACTGGAAACTGATCAAGGTAGGGAATACCACTTGAATGAAATTGCACATGTGACTCGTACACTTTGGATCTAACAGGAGGAGTCTGCATATATGGAGCATGCTCATTGGTAGCATCATGCTCCCTCAGCAAATCAGGTTGCTCATTCTCATTCTCATCATCATTGCCCTCATCAGGGAAGGGTGTATCATCTCCAGACTCATCAACTTTGTTGTCATAATCACTATCATCTTCCTGACTCTATGCATCTTCCAGATCCTGATTAAATATAGCATCTTCAGGCGATTAAGTAAGGACATGACCTTCAAGTTGCTCGTTTTCACTGCACAACCAATAAAATAATGAGTTTTTCCAATTCATTCCAACATTATATATAAACTTTATCTCTTAATTTACAACTCACAATCTGTTGATATCCCATTATGCACATTATTGAGTTGTTGATGACTCCCAGATAGACCATGATCCAAAACATCAAAACTGGGCATATTCCAACTGGCCGTTGGTTCATAACTTGTAAAATTCATCTGTCCGGAAATCCCTTTGCAATATATGAGTGTTAATACAAAGATGATATATAAAAAAATATACTAATACAAAGGAAAATTGAAATTTACTACTCCGCGTGTGAATTATGTAAACATGGGTAGAAATTATGTCATGCTCCAAAAACACTACTCGTTGATTGAGGGTTATCCCTATTTTGTGGAAGCTCAATATTGCGAACGTCTTCAGACTTGACGTACATTTCCAACATTTTTATCATAAGAAGCTCCTGGTATTCATCCGGAGTCCTCAAAAAATCTGTCAGAGTTTCATCGTCTTCGATGTTAAACTCAGCATAACAAGCAACCCCTTGCAGAGTAACTGAATATGGATATCTTCCAGTTACTTTAATATTAATCGAATGTTTCCTCACACTCATTGTTTTACATAACAACGAAACCAATCTATCGTACTCCATTGTAAGTGGCAACTTAACAATACATTGTGGAGAACAACTATAGTGTACTGTGTGATTCTTCATGACAATCTTACCCCCCCCCTTCCCCCTCCCCCAAATATAATGTAACTCTAATTTTTCGCTCTTCAGACATTATGACAAAATACAGAGAAAGTTGCGTAAATAAATATTTCGAAATGAGTAAAAGAAAATAAAAAGGTTGCAGAAGACTGAGCTATCCTGAATGGACTTTTAACGAAACAATGAAACTCCTTAAATAAACAAAATCAATGCTGGGGGTACAATAATTGAGGGGTATAGTGCATTCATTATAAGCGCTATATATGTAGCGCAATAAATGCATGCGCTATACCCACCGATTATTGGGGGTCAGTCAAATTCAAATATAACGCATGGGTTGCATGCGCTATACCTTAACGGCACGTTTGTCCGTAAAAGTATAGCACATTCAATCCATGCGTTATATATAAATTTGTCATTAATTAAATTTTTTAATCTATTTTTATGCTTTGAGTTCAAAAAAATAAGCCTTTAATTCCGAACTCGCAAGATTTTAGTAATTACAAATTCAGAATACTGAGGCAGTAGCACGTAACATCGGTCATCGACAAAACTCTTTTTAAGTCTTACATTCACTAATTCAGTTTCAACTAGATCCAGGAAGAAAAAACAAAAGCCTTTTGTTTTAACACATAAATTCATATAAAATATTAAGAATACTTTTTAAAATCTTGTGTTCTTCAATATATGTAAATTACTTTAATTAAACATATTTAACCAAAAACTGATCTCGAGATGAACAATTAAATTTATATTTTAAAGATCTCTAGCAATCAGATTAGACCAAAGCGAACAACAACAACAAAATCAGTATAATCCCACAAGGTAGTATGTATGTAGACCTTACCTCTATCTTTAAGAAGACAAAAGAGACTGTTTTTGATAGACCCTCGGCTTAGAAAAGATAAAAGGAAGGACAACAACAAACAAACCAATTCGCAAAACCGAAAATAACACTAAGTAATGTAATCATAAAACCGAAACAAAAGCAACAACAAGTAAAAATAGAGGTGAAAAAATACGTAAATACACGAATATTACTAAGTAATATACTAAAGTTGTTATTTCAAATAAAAATAACGCTCGACTGCCGAACCATTTACCTTTATTATCAATGCGTATGCAAAATATTAGAAAGTATAAGCAAGATAAAATAACAATAAATGTAAAGTAGATCTTATTGAATGTATGCATCAGGAGGCTGCAATGACGAAATGAAATACAATCCCGAAGATAATAAGGCTATGCTACTGAAAAACAACTCAATTGAAATACCAGAGAATGCTATGATGATCTTTACAAATGGTATCAGTAGAATACTTATAGTCGAGCAGGAGCATGGTTATTCGGTTGTCTCAAGCAGCACATTAGGAATTTGGGTAATGAGAGAACGAGATTCTTGCTAAAGGGAACCGCCTAGGGTTAATGGTTCGTGACCACGATCTCTAGCGGGATTCTTTAAATTAGGATAAAGAATTTGAGTTTCTGAACTAGTAAGTTATATAAAATACAATATTATTGTTAAAAGTGCAAACATTTAGAAATGTCGTGTTTAACTATTTTTCATTTTATACATCTTGTAATATATAATTACTCTTTTATGAGGTATTCTTTCCGTTTTAATTTATCTCAAAAAGATATCATCATTTGGTATTTTAGAAGTAATTTAATTTAAAAATTCTTATTATACCCTTAATAAAAAAAAATATGGCCACATAAATTATTTAAAATTTTATTTTAGATCATAAATTTTAAAAATATTTATTTTGTCTTAAATTTTCGTATCAAATCAAATGACACCGTATAGATGTCGGAAGGATGAAGCACATCTTACGTAGCATTACTACTTTTGGTGTCGATGACATCAAGGCTATGGGGATAGACGAGAGATGAGACATTATTACCTAGTTACTTGATTACGAAGTCAGATAGATGGCGTCTCAGAATACTCGATGTCCTATCAAATCAAAAAGTAGAACCAGATTTCTATTTAAATGGTAAACAGAAATAGAAAAGCAAAGGCAAGTGGTAAAGCAACTATTTGCACGGCCATTTGCCAAGGTGGGAGGCGACAGTCTAAAACTTTGAGCCAAAAGTTATCAAGAGAAAAAGGCGAAATGGTCATAGAGTAGTCCTTAGCTGGTTAATTACTAGTTTTTTTTTGGTACACTTCATTTGATACTTTCGGAAAAAAAAAAATACCTCTAACGTTATCATAATCATTATTTTCTGCATTTCAAATTAGATGAGTTAGTTTGATTCGTTACGAAATTTTAAAAAAAAAAATTTAAAAATTTGTGATCTTGAAAATTTAAGGGGTAGATATTTTGTATGGCCATAATATTTATATGATTATAAAAATTTCTCATTAAAGACAAAATGAGTAAAATAAATAGTTTAAAGTTGAATTATTTCTAAATTTAAAAATATATCATTTATTTTGAAACAAATTTAAAAAAAAATAACTCATCTAATTTGAAACGAAGGGAGTATATTAATTCAAGTCTAGTCTTTAGTTGTGCTTATGTTGAAAACGTATAGGCCAAGAGATAAAATAGCTAAAATAGGTTGGGCGCGATGAGCTGGCATATTATGTGGCGTCAACTCACTAAAATATCAGTGGTATATGAATTGGGTATCCATTTTGGTTAACCCTATCGAAGGAGATGCATAATTGAGCTACTTTAATAATGTTTGGGTTATTGTTATACCAAAAGCATAATATAGAGTAAATTTGATCATTGTCGCACGGTAAAGAGCAAATTTGGCCATTTTCGAATTCAAATATATAATTTAGGAGTGCTCAAATCAAATCATAAAATTGATCAAATCGAGAATGTCAAACCAAATCGATTAGAAAAATCAACTAAGTTCGGTTCGATATTGAGTAAGAAAAATTCAAACAAAACCGACGTATAAATACATAAATTTTATTTATACTTTTAAAATTTATATAAACTTTAAAAAAAATTATCTATAAATATTTATGATCCTCTATGAGATGTAATATTTAATAGAACTAAACAGTGTATTTATTTTTATTTACTTAAATAATTGTCACGCCCCGAACTCGGGGAGCATCACGGGCACTCAACCGAGTGAAACCGGCCGAGCAGGCCTATTAGATTCCCTTCTACCCAAACTCATCCATGAATAAAGAGGAGGTGCACTCCATTAGTCAAACACTTAAAGATTTCATTAACAACTCCCATATCATTTCCATTAGCAGCTTCAATCATAATTTCCAAAATATTACAAGTTTATAGATATAATGAAAAACATGTTTGCCAAATACCAACATTTCTAGTTTAAATCCCCACATCAAACACCACCCACGACCTGTCTACGGAGCCTCCAAGTACAACCGATTCGTAGTATAGAAGTGCCGGCAACAAGACCCCGGCTATACCTCAAAATACACAGTACAACATCAAATGGCATCAGACCCGGAATAGAGTAGGGGTCACCAAAACCTGCCGAATAGGGGAGTAATTGCTAACAAGGACCAAGGCTGCCCGTTGATGAACCACCTGCGTCCATTGAAAATGCAGCGCCCCGGCAAAAGGGACGTTATTACATATGGAATAGTACTAGTATGTAAAGCTAACCGTCCTCTTTCAAAATAGAATGCCCATATAAGAAAGGAAAACCATAGAAACAACAAGTTACAATCAACAATATCCAAATGCCCAGTTAAAACATGATAATTTTAAAAATATGAAATAATATATATTTTTGGTTGGAAGATCATTAGCACTGATATACCACATTATTTCTAGCACGGAGTCCGATCACGTCCCATCGGCTAGGCCATCTCCCCACGAACTATGTGATACGACATGTGATGCGAAAAAAAGTGTTACCAAGAGTTGTACCACCATGTGCGCAACATGGCTTCCGATCTCCACCCTTTCAGCTAGGCCGCCTTCCCACATATGCCGTGTGAGTTGACTTTTCCAGATCACAGCTATTTTCAATCTCATACCAATTAAGGGGAATAATCTCATCCCAAATAAGGGGAATAATCACAATCTATCACAATCCACCCCTACACCGGCACGTGTAGTTTCGAGTGTGGGCCTTATGACCTACCCTTCCTCGGTTTGCTAATGATACTCCCAAAAATATTTTTGATTTACACACAAGGAAACAAAAGCACAAATATATTTATCTCATCATCTTTCACATTGCATTAGTCTCCACTAATATTTTCAACAAATCACAACAATAATATTTCCTTAGCACTGTTGGCCATTCACAAGATTATTTATTCAAGGAACGGTGGCCATATTTCAAATTCCAACCTTTCATATCTTTTATTCCATGGATCATCACCACAAATATCAACATATATACTATTCCGAAAATCATAACTTTAAGTTCATTGGCAATGAAGAATTTAAACACAATAGATTTCTTTACAAGAAATGGAGTAAAAAGATTGACAATCTAAGTTAAAATCATAAACAATTAACACACCACTCTATTTTAGAAGAAAATAATTTTGGAACAGTTGAATCAAAGCTCATTTCATAATCTTTCTCACATCATCTTATTTCATTGGCACCACTAGCCACAAGTATAACTTTCATTCTTGGTCATAATCTATATATCCAATTCACTTATTTCATTTTCAAGCATCTTTTATAGATTATCAACAATAATACATTTTCAATCAAGACCTTAGGTACACGTACGAGCAATTAAGATTCTTAAGCATATCGAGTTTTTCTCACACAATTTGGCATACTAGCTTTCATTTGAAGCACGACTCAAAACCATAACATTATAATACGCAACCCATACTTTGAACATATATCTTTTGGCATAAGGCTCATTCGGAATAGTCAAGTTTATGAGAGATAACCCGGAACATAGGAATTAGAACTTGAGCCAACCATACTTGAAACTTAAGAGAACATTATGGAATTCGATTGTAAGAGAGTAGTTTAGCCAACATACCTTATTTGAGCTTTCCTTAAGTTACTACAACGTCCCAACACTTCTAACAATAATAATCTATAGGAAGATAGCGAAAAATCGGATAATAATTAGAAGGATTCACAAAGTGTAACTCTCTTAGGAATTTTGTCAAACACCTAATATACAAAATAGACTATAAAGCTCTACAATGGTGATCCCTTCCTCCCTCAACCAATTTCAACAAGAAACTACCCGAGCTAGTTCGTTAACCTCACATACTAGAAGCTATTGATACATGCATCGCCTAATTCCAACTCCATAACCTAATTAACCCTATAACAATTTCATGAAGATTTTAGGACCAGGTCCTACTCGGGTATATGATGGTTTAGTGAATGACTTCTTGATTCTTGAAGATTGGTGCGAGATTGGATGATTTAAATGCTAGCTTTCCTCCTTCTCTCTCTAAAATGCTCTCACCTCTCTCTAAAATCATCAGATAATTGCCCCAAAATAAGCCCCAAAGTCTATTTATTAAAATGGGATCGGTTTATAAAAATCAGAAAAAGGACCCTCCGAAATTAGGTCTGTGGTTGCATAACTGACCGCAGAACAGGTATGCGGTCCGCAAACTGGACCGCAAAATGATCCTAAAAAATCTGGGGTAGATTGGTCAGGTCTACGACCGTTCTGCGGTTCGCAGATCACTTATGCATTCGCAAAATGAATTATGCGACCGCATAATGGGCGCAAAACATATTTTAAAATTCATCAATTCCCTGCTCAACTCTGCGACCATTATGTGGCTCGCAAAACGGTTCTGCAGTAGCGAAACAGACTGCAAAATTATCTTCTTCTGTCAAAAATTTTCATGAACTCCTCAGTGCATTCTTCAACCCAAAAAGTCCGAACCGGCTTCTACAACATTCAAATACGTAAGCCTATCTCAACACCACAAAATCTTAAATTCCTTGGCGAAATTTTACGGGGCCTTACATCCTCCCCCACTTACGATCATTCGTCCTCGAATGAGGATTAGAGTCTGCCCAGAACATCCAATATAATTTATCTCCTCCTTTCACACATTACAATCCCCATATTTGACTAACTCCTAAATTTTTTAAAAATTTTGGCAAAGTCTCCTCTGTAATTGGGCCTATCCCCATGCCAGAGAATCACCAAAAACCCATCCTAACAACATATACATAACCGGATGATGCAATATAACATGAACATCACACCAACCGTGGCCTCATAAGCAATATATTTCTAGAAAAGGAACACCCGTAGCATAAGCTGTACATATGATACGTAATTCGTAGGGAACAATTTCATAAAATGATTACATAGCTATTCAAACAAATAAGGGTACTTCTTCTTCATTTATTCCTCAGCTTCCTAGGTGGCCTCTTCAACTTACAGACTTTGCCATAACACATTAACGGAGGCAATCTCAACTCCCGGACTTATCTAGCAAGGATGGCAAATAGATACCCCTTATAATCCAATTATCCATTAACTCTATCCTCCACCGAAACGATATATAAAGGATTTCCAACTACCTTCTTATGCTCAGACATATGAAAAATCGGGTGCATGGAGGACAACGATGGGGAAACATCATACTCGTAGTTTGGCCTATTTCCTTCAAGATTTCATAAGGCCTAATGTGATTACACATACTTTACCTTTATTAGCAGTTCACATAACATCCTTATAGAGAAAATATTGAGAATAACCCATTTACTTTCTTCAACTCTAAATCTCTACGCCGAACACCCAAATTAAACCTTTGGCGACCTTCAACAATTACTCTAAGATGTACTGGCATGAATATGACCATAAGATTTCCTACCCAATATGTTTGATCATGGGATGATGATTCTTCTTTGACATGTTTGAATCTTCAACCCCCATAGGTTTACTGTAAATAGGAACAACGAGGTTTCGAGTTTGAGCTGGAATTGTTCAAGAATCCATCATTATACTGAGAAGGGCATTTCAAAAGGCTATATCTTGAGACATGAAGATTACTACCAACAACACTGACATGGTTAATCATTGCGATGACATCATCCATTCGACAAGTGAAGCATAGAGTTGCCTAGTACACATTGATAATGTAGAAACATGTACACGATCCAGAGATGTAAAAGAAGTGAGTCATTTTATACTATGGGAGGCATGATCGGGAGGGTAAAGACATTAGCATCAGCCATTCTTGGAAGACTATGAGTTATGAAAGGACAATAAAAATTATTTTCTTCCCTATGTGCCTTGTTCGACAATAGTAAGCCTTAAGGAGAAATAGCCAAGTACGTGACACCAGTCGTCTCTAGGAATTATAAGGAAAATTAGTTTAACTCAAAATGAGAATATTTTGGTACCCAGAATGTGATATGGGTTTCAAAATATATGAAGTTGCATTATGCTCTTACACAAGGAATCTCTGCCATAGGTCCACGAGGTTAAAAAAAAGAGAGTTGAATACTTGTAAGATTATTATCATTCTAACAACTTAAACCTTCCTGATAGTTGATCCTATATGAGAGGACTAGAGATACGACAAACTTGTCTTTCAAGTCAATATGCCCATGATATATGCTAAAATCTGGAAGCATCTAATTTCAACCTTTCACAAGTGAAACCACATAGCTAGGACATCTTAATATTATGATAAAATCATGTATTGATTAGAGAGAATGAACACTTTGCTATGAGCTAGACATGTTTTTGCCATAATAACTCTCAAGCTGCAATACCAGGCCATTTAATGGGTAACTACAATGCTAGGAACAAGTTGAGTTACTCACTGAAGCTTGATTTAGGTGGACATGAACGTCATACTAAGATGGGCAAACAAAAAGATTTTCCTGTGACGAATTTGTGAAAATCTCAAATTTCCCAGAAACTTTTATTTGGAGAAGTGACCCCCCTTCAATTGACATGTATACATATGATAGGTGCTGAGATATGCTCTCATGTTACTAAATAGTGGAAAGGATTTATGATAATGCTCACAAAAGGGAGTAAAGTGACTACTCAAACTATATGAGTCTCGTGCACAGGAGAAAGAGACTGGCTCAAGAAAGATCTCGGCACTAGGCTGCCTTACATTAGATTCGATACCCTGTAGATAAACATTATGGTAGTGCGTGCACAAGTATGAGCAGGTGTTATCCATTTGAATCAGAAGGTTCTGTATGAAATTCATCAGGTATAGTCCCTTTTTGAGAATTTAGGAAGCAAGTGGAAAGTATTAACCTAGGGTTATAACTTAATTCAAGGAAATACTTATAGAATTCAATTCCTCAAGAGGTTGTAAGTAAGATAATTGATATAAAGAGGCTTCACAAATAATGTGTCTTATTCAAAGAGTGGATACATGCAATATTTTGTGATTCAGATTCTTGTTAGGACCATGTTCAAGTAGTCTCTCAATATAGACGTACATATACAACAAGTAAAAGTACGTGGTGTTCAGAATGCTATACTAAGGAGTAAATTATCTTACTTGGTAACTTTAGATTGACAGGGCAGTGCCTTAACTAATGCTCCCTGATTCCTGTAACATACATTGGTACCATAGTGACATACTCCTGAATGACATCTCTCACACTTCACACAACGGGGATGAGGTCCGCTAAACTGACTCGCCCCACTGACCTGATATTCACCCTTTTGGAATACATCATAAGCATTCCCCTTATCCTTCCTTCTGGCCTCCAATGTGGGAATAACAAACCCCTACCGATTTGTTGTGTGGGCCTTTGGAATTTCCCAAACCTGCCACCCCTAACATGCTGCCGAGCATTCTCACAACACGACGCCAAATGTTCATTCCCGCACATCGGGCAGATTGGGATGGGTGTACCCAACCTAGGGCATTTCTTCTTCTTGTGCCCCCTCTTTCCACAACCATAATATATTTCAAGGGTCATCCAACATTTTCCCAAGTGACACTTTTTGCAAATCAAACAATCTGGTTCATTAGCACCAACAACCCTCTCTCGTTTCTTAGATTCTCTCACCACATGATCTGGTCGTGCGGTGACATTGGTAGGGACAAGGATACTTCCCTTAGTAACAAGTTCTTCCAATCTCTCCATGGCTCGACGAATTCTCCCAACGAACTCTAGTGTAACCTCCCCCAGATTAAATGGCGCGGTCATTCCCTTCGTGCTGCTTCAAACTTGTGGATTACTCATCTAGAAAATGAGACATGACGAGGAAATTAGCTTCCTATCTTGAGCTCTATCGCACGATCTGGAGTATCAAAGAAGTGTAAAATTCCTAAATGTCCAAGTAGCCTCCCCATTATAGATATGGTCGACAACACACCGATCAGAAGGACTCTATTAGACACGGGTCAGAGACATCCTAGGACACTTTAAAACCTTAGGCTCTGATATCAAGTTTGTCATGCCCTGAACTCAGGGAGCGCGACGGGCGCTCAACTGAGTGAACCCCGCCGAGCAAGCCTATTAGATTCCGTTCTACCCAAACTCATCCATGAATAAAGAGGAGATGCACTCCATTAGTCAAACACTGAAAAGTTCATTAGCAACTCCCATGTCATTTCCATTAGTAGCTTCATTCATAATTTCAAAAATATTACAAGTTTATAGATATAATGAAAAACATGTAGGCCAAATACCAACATTTCTAGTTTAAGTCCTCGCATTAAACACCACCCACGACCTGTCTACAAAGCCTCCAAGTACAACCGAAGAGTAGTATAGAAGTACCGGCAACAAGGCCCCGGCTATACCTCAAAATACACAGTACAACATCAAATGACATCAGACCCGGAATAGAGTAGAGCTCACCAAAACCTGCTGAATTGGGGAGTAACTGCTAACAAGGACCAAGGCTGCCCGTTGATGAACCACCTGCATCCATTGAAGATACAATGCCCCGGCAAAAGGGACGTTAGTACATATGGAATAGTACTAGTATGTAAAGCTAACTGTTCTTTTTCAAAATAGAATGCCCATATAAGAAAGGAAAACCATAGAAACAAAAAAGCCACAATCAACAATATCCAAATACCCAGTTAAAACATGATAATTTTCAAAATACGAAAATAATATATATTTTTGGTTGGGAGATCATTAGCACCGATATACCATCGTGTTTCTAGCACAGAGTCCGATCACGCCGATCGGCTAGGCCATCTCCCCACGAACAATGTGGTTCGACATGTGATGCGAAAAAAAAAGTGTTACCAAGAGTTGTACCACCATGTGCGCAACATGGCTTCCAATCTCCACCCTTTCAGCTAGGCCGCCTTCCCACATATGCCGTGTGAGTTGACTTTTCCAGATCACAGCTATTTTCAATCTCATCCCAATTAAGGGGAATAATCTCATTCCAAATAAGGGGAATAATCACAATCTATCACAATCCACCCCTACACCGGCACGTGTAGTTTCGAGTGTGGGCCTTATGACCCACCCTTCCTCGTGTTTGCTAATGATACTCCCAAAAATATTTTTGGTTTACACACAAGGGAAATAAAAACACAAATATATTTACCTTATCATCTTTCACATTGCATACGTCTCCACTAGTATTTTCAATAATTACAACAACAATATTTAGTTGGTACTGTTGGCCATTCACAAGATTCTTTATTCAAGGTACGGTGGCCGTATTTTAAATTCCACACTTTCATATCTTTTCTTCTATTGATCATTACCACAAATATCAACATATATACTATTTCGAAAATTACAACTTTAAGTTCATTGAAAATGAAGAATTTAAGCACAATAGATTTCATTCCAGGAAATGGAGTAAAAAGATTGGCAATCGATGTGCAAGTTAAAATCATAAACAAGTAACACACCACTCTACTTTAGAAGAAAATAATTTTGGAACAGTTGAATCAAAGCTCATTTCATAATCTTTCTCACATCAGCTTATTTCATTAGCACCACTAGCCACAAGTATAACTTTCATTTTTGGCACGTTGGTCATAATCTATATACCCAATTCACTTATTTCATTTTCAAGCATCTTTTATAGATTATCAACAATAATACATTTTCAATCAAGACCTTAGGTACACGTATGAGCAATTAAGATTCTTAAGCATATCGAGTTTTTCTCACACAATTTGGCATACTAGCTTTCATTTGAAACACGACTCAAAACCATAACATTATAATACGCAACCATACTTTGAACATATATCTTCTGACATAAGGCTCATTCGGAATAGTCAAGTTTATGAGGGATAACCCGGAACATAGGAATTAGTAACTTGAGCCAACCATACTTGAAACTTAAGAGAACATTATGGAATTCGATTCTAAGAGAGTAGTTTAGCCAACATACCTTGTTTGAGCTTTTCTTAAGTTACTAAAACGTCCCAACACTTCTAACAATAACAATCTATAGGAAGATAGCGAAAATCGGATAGTAATTAGAAAGATTCACATGGTGTAACTCTCTTAAGAATTTTGTCAAACACCTAGTATGCAAAATGGACTATAAAGCTCTACAATGGTAATCCCTTCCTCCCTCAACCATTTTCACAAGAAACTACCCAAACTAGTTCGTTAACCTCATATACTACAAGCTATTGATACATGCATCACCTAATTCCAACTCCATAACCTAATTAAACCTATAACAATTGCATGAAGATTTTAGGACAAGGTCTTACCCGGGTAGATGATGGTCTAGTGAATGGCTTCTTGATGCTTGAAGATTGGTGCGAGATTGGATGATTAAAATGCTAGCTTTCCTCCTTCTCTCTCTAAAATGCTCTCACCTCTCTCTAAAATATCAGATAATTGCCCTAAAAGGAGACCCAAAGTCTATTTATTAAAATGGGATCATTTTATAAAAATCAGAAAATAGACCCTACGAAATCAGGTCTGCGGCCGCATAACTGACCGTAGAACAGATATGCGGTCCGCAAGCTGGACCGCAAAATGATCCTCAAAAATCTGGGCTAGACTAGTCAGATCTGCAACTGTTCTGCAGTCTGCAGATCACTTATGCAGCCGCAGAATGGTCGCAAAACAACTTTCAAAATTCATCAACTCCCTGCTCAACTCTGCGACCATTATGCAGCCTGCAAAATGGTTTTGCGGTCGCCAAACAGACCGCAGAATTGCCTTCTGCCAAAAATTTTCATCAACTCCTCAGTGCATTCTTCAACCCAAAAAGTCTGAACCGACATTCAAACACGTAAGCCTACCTCAACACCACGAAACCTTAAATTTCTTGGCGAAATTTTACGGGGCCTTACAATAATGCTTGATTCTAACTTGCATCATCACTTTCTTATCAACTATTATTGAAATATGTCAATATCTTTCATATTCATATGTCAAGAGCTATAAAACCCTTATTTCTTTTTCTTTAAAATGATATTTTTTTGAATTTTTAAAATGAAATAGAATGCAACATTATTAAGATTTCAAACATCAATAAACAATTATCCCATAAGAATATTTTGAGAAATCATAATTTTTTGCTTAATTCTTACCAAAAATATATTTATCAAAATTTATCTATAACTCTAGATAAGTAAGATTGAAATAACATTCATATGGAAAAAAAACCCAAAAGAACTTGTCACGACCTAAAAATTCACTAGTCGTGATGGCACCTAACTCGATCAGCTAGGTAAGCCAACTAACAGTCAACACAATCCAAATGAGATTTATAAGAAAACAGTTAAGAATTATAGGAACATTTATACAATAACCCAAGGAATGGTAGTACAAATCATGAGCTTCTAAGTCTTAAAATTTACAAAAAACTGGTACGAATAAATACGCCATCTGTTTGAAGTTTACATAATTAGATTAGGAAAATCTAAAGCTACCAAGGACAAGTGACAGCTATAATCGGAATGCAGGCACATCTTCAATGCCAGCTCCCGCCATACGCAGCTCCAAAATCTACACGCAAGGTGCATAAGTGTAGTATGAGTACAACCGATCCGATGTACCCAGTAAGTATATTGTCTAATCTCGTTGAATTAGTGACGAGGATTTTTGTAGTTAAAAGATACTCACTATATAACCTGTGCGGTAGACTAGCAATAGAAACATTTTGAGAACATAACAGATAAGAGTACAAGAAAACAACTATACGAGGCAGTAAATGATTACTAGAAGAAATCACGGTAGTAAATTCATAACTTTCATGGTGTGAGAAATGTACTCCAGATATCAAATCATTTGGCACGGCAACACCCTTCATGCATTTATCTCATCGTCACCAAATATATGAATGTAGGCGAAATCAATTGGCACGGCAACACTCTTCGTGCATTTATCTCTTCTTCACGAGAATACGTATAACATTATCAACCAGGTGAAAGAAATGTCAATAACAATAACGATAAAGTGAGAGACACAGAGGAAGTAATAACGAGCAACAGAGTGCATATGGAAAACAATAACAAACTAGATAGAAGGCATAGAAGTAATGATAGCATTTAAGATAGAGGAACATAAATTTTAATAGCTAACATGGTAGAAGGCTTAAACGTAGATATAACAGCCATGAAGGAAAACATGATATGTATAAGCTAAACAAATAGAAGGCTTGAGTAACTAACATGGTAGAAGACTTATAGAAAAGTGCAACAAATGAGAAACACATAGATCTAGATAATACAAACAAGAAGGAAAGCCTGATATTTGCAAGTTAAACAGATAGAAGACATGGATAACACAATAATAATTGAGATAGAGGATAAAGACAGAACTACAATGACAAGTCACTTAGAAAATATTGGTGCAATAGTAACAACTCATGATAAAGGCATGAATGTATACATGAGGAAAAGATATTACCACATAATGCATGTCTCTTGTCCTCGTCTGCACGGAAACACCCTTCGTGCCATGAACACATGATAATACAAAAATATGTAATGCACATGAAATGACACGGCATCACCCTTTGTGCTTTTACTCTCATCCTCACATGAAAATGTAAATAAAATGGCACGGTATCGGCCTTCGTGCTTTTACTCTCATCCTCATATGACAATGTAAATAAAATGGCACGACATCACCCTTCGTTCTTTTATTCTCATCCTCACATGAAAATGTAAATGAGATCTTGATAAGGTAAATGAAATGGCACGGCATCACCCTTAGTGCTTTTATTCTCATCCTCACATGATAATGTAAATGAAATGGCATGGCATCATCCTTCGTGATTTACACTCTTCCTCACATGATAATGTATATGCAATGGCACGACATCACCCGTCGTGCTTTACACTCTTCCTCACCAAGCACATGTATATTAATGAAAATCAAGGTAGGAAGCACGAATAGCATCAAGGAGAGTGTTTAAGCGGATATTCCAAATGAACATCAATCACAGCTTTCAAGCCAATAATAATTCAATAAATCTCAAGAACTCTATTGTGCAAGTATTTCAACAAGTCTAAAAAATTATCTTCAATTCAAGTATATAATCCAATATCTCAAGAGTAATGGTCGTAGCAATGTATTAGTGATTAAGCATAGTGTGACCGAATTTAACACATCAATAGTTTCACGAAAATCCGTCAAATTTTAATCAAGTTATAATAAGCTAAACCTTGATTTCTAGCATTTAATTTCACACCCTTAGTAGTCTAGAAGCCAAGTAAGACATGAAACAAGAAGGTCACGTAATTCTACAAGGCACAATTAATCATATAATTACCCCCGAGTATGATTAACACTGGCACATGTATATATGCTCGTCACCTCATATATGTATTACCTCCACATGTAACTACTAATGAAAATTAGAAGAAAAAATTCCCCCAACAAAGTTAGGCAAGGCATTTACCTCAAACAAGCCCAATCGATACACTAGAAGCGCCATCCCTCTCAAATCATAATCCGACAACCCATTCAATTACGAGATTGGGATTGTTTGAACCTAATTTGATAAGCCCAACATAATCCTTGCGAGATTACATCCACGATAACCTTTTGAATCACCTAATTTTCCCTTAAAATGAGAGAGATATGATGTTTTAAAGTTTTAAAGTAAATCTGAAAATTTAAGAGACAAATATGACATTTTTGTAATTATTTTGCACCAGAAAATCAGCAACAAAAGAATTTTCGTTTTAGCACTTAAAACTCATTCTGAACCTCCCGTACACAAACCATATATGTGTTTCAATCATAAAACATGCTACAAACCTGCTCACTTACTCAAAATACCAAAAAGAGGTCATCTTGACCCGATATTGACCATCATCAAACTCTAAATCCTTAACTTAATTATTTTCTCTACCAATGATCCAAAACACACTCGAGTCCCCCGGGACCCCATTCAATCACACCAACAAGTCCTAAAACAAGATAAGAACTTATTCGAAGCTTCAAATCACGTCAAACAACATAAAAACCACGAATCGCAGCTTAAATCAAACTTAATGAACTTTTGAACTTTCAACTTCCAAAACTCATGCTGAACCTGCACAAAAGTTTCAAATGACATAATTAAGCTATTCCAACTTCTAGAACCAAAATCATAACCCGATATCACCAACGTCAACTTCCGGTCAAACTTATGAACATTCCAAAACTTCAAATTGCCAACTTTCGCCAATTAACGCTAGAACCTTCAAGAAACATCCAAATGCAAATCCGGGCATACGTCCAAGTCCAAAATCACCATCCGGGCCTAACGGAACCATCAAAACTCTGATCCGGAATCAAATACCCAAAAGTCAATTCTTCCAACTTAAAGCTTTCTAGTTAAGAATTATTCTTCCAAATTAACTTTGGATTACCTGAAAACCAAAATCGACGATTCACACAAGTCATAATACATCATATGAAGGTACTCAAGGCTTCAAATAGCTGAACAGAATGTAAATGCTCAAAATGACCGCTTAGATTGTTATATCCTCTCCCACTTAAACATACGTTCGTCCTCGAACGTGCCAAGAATCGCTCCAAAGCCAGCAAATCATTGCATAAGCTCATCGTACACATAACCGTGGGTGATTCTACGTCACCCAAATCCATGTATTCTTATCAACACAACATAATTGAAGATCCTTACTTCAACCTTAGTTCGTGAACCTTAGAACCAAATTTCCAACATCCGAAATTCATTACAAGACCCGAATCTTGCATCTACACATTATGAAAGTTTGAACAAGCTGTATCAAGTTATAACCATAACCCAAGATGTAATCACATGATATACCACATAACCTGTATACTCGTAGCAATAATTTTCGATCAATAGCTGCCCAAAAGACAAATTCGGTACCGATAGTAAACCTTATATCAAATAAAACCTTGCTAAAAAACTTTGTACATTGCCGATGATAAAAGAAACATGTAGAAACTCATAACCACTCATCAAATTAACAAGTCAAGAAGCTCACTCATCCTACAAGGACCATTGCCCAATTCTGAGCGGAAATATTGGTATCATTATCCCAAACATTCCTTATCCTAATACGATAGTGCACATCTCAGGTCTAGAAACCTCATCTCTGCCAATACAAGCAGCCCAACCGACAAGTCACACCAAAAGTCATATGAAGCCTCACACAACGCAGTTTCATACACCAAACAAGTAATGATTCAGACATGACAGATAATAGTAAGAAAGTTAAATAAGAAGGCTACTAAGAAAGTTAAGCAGGTGGGGTGCTATTAACATCTTCCTATGAACTATTTTTCAATAAAGTAAAAGAAAAATACACGAAATAAGCATAAGGAGTTACATCTCATCACAGTACCGTTGCGGCGCGCAACCCGATCTAATCATATTAATCCACATAGCGTACCCATCGAGCCATAATGCTCGGGCTCACTGATCACATGTGCGTCAACATCAAGCACGACAGAGTGTACGAATATAATTGTGGGAAGATGATTAGGCATAAACAATACTGAGAAACACAAGCACAACTATGGTGCAATAAGCAAATCAACATCACGAGGATCATCTCGCCCATTACGCCATAAGGCCTAAACGGAATTACAATATGCGTGCGATAAATCATGTAACCTTCACAACCCGTCATAGCGTAAGATAGAAACGCATAACATAGACCAAGACGTGAATAACATCCATTCTACCCGATGATATACATGTGGTAACAACTGTGTAAGAGCAAGCAAATCCGATCTAATACAAAATACACATTCTCATTAGGCTCAAAAATAATCC
The DNA here is from genome assembly GCA_002018475.1 of Nicotiana obtusifolia. Taxonomy (NCBI): domain Eukaryota; kingdom Viridiplantae; phylum Streptophyta; class Magnoliopsida; order Solanales; family Solanaceae; genus Nicotiana; species Nicotiana obtusifolia. Next base: position 35,866 of record MCJB01034053.1, on the reverse strand, counting down.
CCAAACCGAACTTCAATCATCTCCAAACAGGTAATTAACCTTCCAAAAGTCCATAGCATCCTTTCCATAACATTTACCATCAATCATCCAATCCTCAACATTTCTTAACAATTCACAATCAAGGAATAGTCTGCCAACTAGAACATCCAGTGTCTGAACCTCATGAGTACTAGAATCTCTATATCCGATCTCAACACTACTACTCAAATGGCTGGTACATCACTCATACTCCATCATCTTATAGAAAAATACGCACAAGTCAAAATACAATGCACTTGCCCACATGCGCACTCTCCTCGGGTGACATCAAATAGTGCCAGCATTCTCCTAAACAACTGAAATTGTCAATGCCATCAAGAAGTCATATCCTTCCCTTCAAAACTAAACCACAACCTTGAACTCGCAACTTTCAATCCCACACGGCGCACCGCCATTAATATGTTAACTCGTGAAAATACGAAAATCTCATAATCAATTCTGAACCAAAAGCAAGTTGAAAAACTCATAAACCGAGAACCTTTCATTTAACTCAACCCAGGAGAACATCACAACATGCAATATATCTTCCATACCTGTAGAAAACATCACTTTGCATCGTGGCCATAACCATGGGGAATTCTTCGGAACTCATTAACACATAATCAAGTCATCAGAACTGATCTGCTCTTACTCAACCGAGTCACATAGACTACCAACCTGAAAGTAACTCAATCCGATATGCTCGCTCTGAATGAACCTCCTACAAATCCGAAGCCATTTCTTGCATCCCTCCAATATTGCCATGTAGAATCATTCTTGACATAGAATCACCGTAGATGCGGTCTCCATTCACTACCGGTCTCAAGCCCTATTCATACACAAATTCAAGAATCCATAGAACTCATCAAAACCTTCTTGGTAGCCTTTCACCTTACTCTGATCTCCAGTACACAACCAATACGCACCGAGCAACCCGCGCTTCACCAACATATGACTATTCAAAGAAACAACCAAGCAATCCCTCAGCCCGAAAACTCATACCACGCATGATCCTGCAATCTGATCGTCATTAAAAGACTCGCCCACTTAGCCCAAAGCCATCAAACACATCATCGCTAATCCAAAGTACCATATCTTCATAGCTGGCCGGATCTTGCACGGTTATTTAGCTGAATACTTCAAAAACTCATGCAATACTGGTCATAGAACACTCCGAAGACTCTGCCAAGAGCTTACCCATCCTTGCAATAGTCAAGCAAGCTTCCCCAAATGCTCTGAAATGATAATATACACATTCCACCGAATGAAGTCTCTTACGAAACATACGATCCAAACTCATCACGCAAGAGATAACCCACCGACTATACTCAAATCGACACCTTACCATGAAACCACCTCAATCACAACAACTAGGCCACCAACCAGTCTTCCTAAGTCCATGCTTACCAACCAGATATAAGAAACTGCCTAGTACCACAAATGAATGATAAAAAGATCTATCATTGCATCCGCTCCCAAGACCAAACAACCCTTCGCGATGATAATCAAGCATCCATAGTCCTTCGTAATCCATCCGTAACATTACAAACTGTCGGTGCATAGAGAATACCGAGTGCTCAACATCGCATATGAACGAATAAGAAGAATCAAAATCGTAGGTTTCAAGCTGAAACAAGGTCGTACGATGAAGAAAGAAAGAAGGAAAATTTTTCTAAATGCCTTGTAGGCTCTTGACAATAGGTATTGACGTCATCATACTGATCGGCAAGACTCTACTAAACACTTACTCATGACTCGTAGAACCTACGAACCTAGTGCTCTAATACCAACTTGTCATGACCCAAAAATTCACTAGTCGTGATGGCACCTAACTCGATCAGCAAGGTAAGCCAACTAACAGTCAATACAATCCAAATGAGATTTATAAGAAAACAGTGAAGAATTATAGGAAAATTTATACAATAACCTAAGGAATGGTAGTACAAATCATGAGCTTCTAAGTCTTATAATTTACAAAAAAACTGGTACGAATAAATACGTCATCTGTTTGAAGTTTACATAAGCAGATTAGCAAAATCTAAACCTACCAAGGATAAGTGGCATCTATAATCGGAACACAGGCACATCTTCAATGCCAGCTCCCGCCATGCACAGCGACTCCAGCTCCAATATCTACACGCAAGGTGCAGAAGTGTAGTATGAGTACAACCGATCCCTTGTACCCACTAAGTATATTGTCTAACCTCGTTGAATTAGTGACGAGGATTTTTGTAGTTAAAATATACTCACTGTATAAATTGTGCAGTAGACTAGAAATAGAAACAGTTCTAGAACATAACAGATAAGAGTAAGGGAAAACAACTATGCGAGACAGTAAATGATTACTAGAAAAAATCACGGTAGTAAATTCATAACTTTCATGGTGTGAGAAATGTACTCTAGATTTCAAAATCAAATGGCACGGCAACACCCTTCGTGCATTTATCTCATCCTCACCAAATATATGAATGTAGGCGAAATCAATTGGCACGGCAACACCCTTCGTGCATTTATCTCTTCTTCACGAGATTACGTATAACATTACCAACCAGGTGAAAGAAATGTCAATAATAATAATGATAAAGTGCGAGACACACAGGAAGTAATAACGAGCAACAGAGTGCATATGGAAAACAATAACAAACTAGATAGAAGGCATAGAAGTAGTGATAGCATTTAAGATAGAGGAACATAAATTTTAATAGCTAACATGGTAGAAGGCTTAAACATAGCTATAACAGCCATGAAGGAAAAGCATGATATGTATAAGCTAAACAAATAGAATGCTTGAGTAACTAACATGGTAGAAGACTTATACGAAAGTGCAACAAATGAGAAACACATAGATGTAGATAATACAAACAAGAAGGAAAGCCTGATATTTGCAAGTTAAACAGATAGAAGACATGGATAACACAATAATAATTGAGATAGAGGACAAAGACAGAACTATAACGACAAGTCACATAGAAAATATTGGTGCAATAGTAACAAATAAAGATAAAGGCATCAATGTATACATGAGGAAAAGATATTACCACAGAATGCATGTTTCTTGTCCACGTCTGCACGGAAACACCTTTCGTGCCATGATCACATGATAATATAAAAATATGGTAATGCACATGAAATGGTACGGAATTACCCTTCGTGCTTTTACTCTCATCCTCACATGAAAATGTAAATAAAATGGCATGGCGTCATCCTTCGTGCTTTTACTCTCATCCTCACATGACAATGTAAATAAAATGGCACGACATCACCCTTCGTGTTTTTATTTTCATCCTCAGATGACAATGTAAATGAGATCATAATAATGTCAATAAAATGGTACGACATCACCCTTTGTGCTTTTACTCTCATCCTCACATGATAATGTTAATAAAATGGCACGACATCATCCTTTGTGATTTACACTCTTCTTCACATGATAATGTATATGCAATGGCACGACATCACCCGTTGTGCTTTACACTCTTCCTCACCAAGCACATGTATATTAATGAAAATCAAGGTAGGAAGCATGAATAACATCAAGGAGAGTGTTTAAGTGGATATTCCAAATGAACATCAATCACAGCTTTCAAGCCAATAATAATTCAATAAACCTCAAGAACTCTATTGTGCAAGTATTTCAACAAGTATAAAAAATTATCTTCAATTCAAGTATATAATCCAATATCTCAAGAATAACGGTCGTAGCGATGTATTAGTGATTAAGCATAGTGATGACCGAATTTAACACATCAATAGTTTCACGAAAATCCGTCATTTTAATCAAGTTATAATAAGCTAAACCTTGATTTCTAGCATTTAATTTCACACCCTTAGTAGTCTAGAAGCCAAGTAAGACATGAAACAAGAAGGTCACGTGATTCTACAAGGCACAATTAATCATATAATTACCCCCGAGCATGATTAACACTGGCACATGTATATACGCTCGTCACCTCATATATGTATTACCTCCACATGTAACTAATAATAAAAATTAGAAGGAAAAAATCCCCCAACAAAGTTAGGCAAGACATTTACCTCAAACAAGCCCAATCGATACACTAGAAGCGCCATCCCTCTCAAATCATCCTCCGAACAGTTTGAAACTAGCCAAAAGCAACTCCAAATCATAAAATAATGCCATAGGAAGCAAACCCAATCGATAAAGGTCGAATCTTTACACATTTACTCAAAATCAACCAAAAAGTCAAACCCGAGCCTGCACCTCTGAACACGACAATACTCACAAAATCCGACAACCAATTCAATTCCAGCCATACTAATTTCACTTAATTCTGACTCCGAATCGATGCTCAAAGCTAAAAAATTTACTTTAGGAAAGTTTAAGCAAAAACTCCCACTTTCTCTTTTGAAATTATCAATCAAATGTCAATAATGAAGATGGAATCACAGAATATAATCAAAACTGAGTACAAAATACTTACCCCAATCCATGTGGTGAAAATCCTCTCCAAAATCGCCTAAATCCGAGCTCCAAAATCATGTGAGAAAAAGTGACTAAATTCCGGAATAAGTAATAAAATGTAGTAGTTATTATAGCTCGAATCAGATCCGAGATGACCCCAAAACTCACATTTGATAAGACCTACATAATCCTTGCGAGATTATACCTAAGATAGCCTTTTGAATCACCCAATTTGGCCTTAAAATGAGGGAGCTATGATATTCTAAAGTTTTAAAAGAAATCTGAAAATTTAATAGACAAAAATGATATTTTTGTAATTATTTTACACAAAAAAATCAGTCACAAAAGAATTTTCGTTTTAGCACCCAAAATTCATTCGGAACCTCCCGTACACAAACCATATATGTATTTCAATCATAAAACACGCTACGAACCTACTCGCTCACTCAAAACAGCAAAAAGAGGTCATCTTAATCTGATATTGACCATGGTCAAACTCCAAATCCTTGACTTAACTAGTATTTCAACCAATGATACAAAACACAACCGAGCCCCTCGGGACCCCATTCAATCATACCAACAAGTCCTAAAACATGATATGAACTTATTCGAAGCTTCAAATCACATCAAACAACATAAAAATCACGAATCGCACCTCAAATCAAACTTAATGAACTTTTGAACTTTCAACTTCCAAAATCCGTTCCGAACCACATCAAATCAACTCGGAATGACCTCAAATTTTACACACAAGTTTCAAATGACATAACAAAGCTATTCCAACTCTCGAAACCAAAATCCGAACCCGATATCACCAAAGTCAACTTCTGGTCAAACTTATGAACATTCCAAAACTCCAAATTGCCAACTTTCGCCAATTAACGCTTGAACCTTCAAGAAACATCCAAATGCAAATCCGGGCATATGCCTAAGTCCAAAATCACCATCCGAACCTAACGGAACCATAAAAACTCCGATCCCGAGTCAAATACGCAAAAGTCAAACTTGGTCAACTCTTCCAACTTAAAACTTTCTTGTTGAGAATTATTCTTCCATATCAACTTCGGATCGCCTGAAAATAAAAACCGATTATTCACGCAAATCTTAAGACATCATATGAAGCTACGCAAGGCTTCAAACAGCTGAACGGAATGCAAATGCTCAAAACGACCGATTGGTTGTTACAAAATCGATAATACCAACAAACCAAACCGATCAAATCGATATAGTTGGTTTATTTATTTTTTATAAAATCAAACTAGCCTGGCTCATGTGCATCCTTAATAGAATCATTATTTGTTTTTGAAATATAATTACATATTTGAAAACAACGTAGAAAATAATCTTAAGTCACAATAATTAACAATTCAAAATAAGACATATGAAAAAATTAGATCAAAGAAAAATTTGTTTGACTCTTAATATCTGAATAATACCACATAAATTAAGATGAAGAGAGTAATTATTGTTATTTAGACTCCTTTTACCTTATCCTTTAGAATATACATTTGATGTATTACTATACATAGAGGAGACTGCTTCTCCTATTCAGAAGATAATAACTAGTATTAAGGAATTAAGTAAAAACTAAATAAAGGACAAATTAAAACAAAGGAATTTATATCTCTATTTATATTTATCTATCTATATTTATATTTATATCTATCTATATTTATATTATTATAAACGCATGATTTTTGAGAGCTAAATATTAAGATTAAAATATTCTCGAAATATAGATAGAGTTTTATGTTCTTAATAAATTGAAATACCTATTTACTGAACAATTTAAAGGTGGATATAAAAGTAATATCCAAAATAATACCCAAGATAGAATTCTTTTCCCATCAAGTTAGCAATACGCTTACATTAAACTGCTAAAAGATTGCTTTACTTCTAAATTCTAATTGTAGTATGAGTCAAATATCTCTCTAAAGTATGCCAAATAGTTGTTTTGTAATTAATGTGGCAAATTATAAAATATTCCACCGACGTAAACGTGATCAGACATTCCGCTTGGGATTTTGGTTTGCAAATCTTATATCCTCTCCGTTTATTTGAATTTTACAATTTAATGAGATTTAAACTTCTTGCAATTTCATCTAGAATAGAAGAAAGTCAAACACTTATATAATGCACTGCTGAAGAATAAAGGAGCAAGTTTAGCAAATCTCAAAAAAGATATTATTAGTTCTCTATTAATTTTTCTTTTTAAAAAATTGAGGATTGATTTTATTCGTCGTCATATACATGGATTATATGTCAGACGGTTTGGAATGATTCTAGGTTGATGGATAATTTTAGACAAGAAATTCGGTTGGCCTCTATACTATTTGGTTTAGCTTTATTGATATTGAATTATGCATACTTTTAGATTGATTTTAGGCTGCTATTATTTCAATGGGTGATTCTCTTATTTTCCCATTTTGCTTTATTGTACTCCCTCCGTTCACGTTTACTTGTCTACTATGAATTTTGTATATTTCTTAAGAAATAATAAATGAAGTGCATAATTTACCATCCCATATTAATTGGTGCATATTTTTAATGGATTTGAGAAAATAATTTGAAATGAGTAATTATGTAACGACCCGACCGGTTATTTTGCTTTTTAGATCCCTGTTCCCCTAAATAAGACTTCCCATATGTGCTTTTACTGTTTTATGACTTGCGGGGATAGTTAGTTCGAGTTTGGAAAGAGTTTGGGTTGAAATCGAAACACTTAGTTCCTTATTATTGGCTTAAAAAGGTTAAGTTTGACTTGGATCAACATTTGTAGTACACGACCTCAGAACCGGGATTTGAAGGTCCCAATATATTTGTATGATGATTTTGGATTTGGACGTGTGTTCGGATCGAGTTTTGGATGACCCGGGAGCGTTTCGGCACCTAAAGTTGGAAGTTGGTTCATTGAAGGTTTTAAAGTTCTTTAAATTTGGTTTGAAGTAGGTTTTGGTGTTATTGAGGTCTGTTTATTCCGAGCATGGGAATAGCTCCGTATGGTGATTTAAGACTTGCACGCAAAATTTGGTGTCATTCCGAGTAGTTTAAGTATGATTCGGCGCGTTAGGAGCAAGTTGGGAGAACTTGAAGTTCATAAGTTGATTCGATTTGGTTTGGAGTGTGATTCTTAGTTTTGGTGTTGCTTTTCGTGTTTCATGAGGTCGAGCAGGTCCATTTTATGATTTCGAACTTATTGGTATGTTTGGGCGAGGCCTCGAGGGCCCTGGATGCCATTCGGAAGATGCGCGGAAGTCGTTTGCACTTGGAGAAAAAGGCTGAAGCATCAAAGTTTCTGGTGCAATCTCACCGCGGAGGAACAGCTGCAGGTGCGAGCTCGCAGAAGCGATCAAGCAGCCGCAGAAATGGCCTAGCGTGGGTTGCCCAGGGGTCACAGATGCGGAGCATAGACTGCACCTGCGAAAGTGTAGGTGCGATAAAGGCAACTGCAGAAGTGGCCAAATCCGTAGGTGCGGCACGTGCGACGCAGATGCGGTCTCGTAGAAGCGGGCCAGTTGTCAGATGCGGAAGTAGGCCAGCTGGAGGAAAGCCACATCTACGATGATCTTTCCGCAGATGCAGAGCCGCAGAAGCGAAAGTGCTGGAGACAGTGAGAACTATTTAATACGGGACTTAGGCTATTTTGGATCATTTACTTCACTTCTTGGGCGATTTTTGGAGCTTCTTAGAGAGGAATTTCACTTAGCTATTGAAGGTAAGTAATTTCTATCCAATGTAAGTTAAATACATAGATTATAGGTAGATTCTAACATGAAAAATATGAAAATTATGGGTTTAGTTGAAAAAATCTAGGTTTTGATAAAAATGAGATTTAACCACAAAAATGATTATGGAATTGGGTGAAAATGATATATTTGAGTTTATGAGGTTATGGGTAAAAATAATCTTTGAAAATTTTCGGAATCCGGGCACGTGGGCCAGGGGGTGAATTTTAGGAATCTTCCAATTTGGGTAATTACTCTAATAGTTAAATTATGAACTTTTGAACATGTATTGATTAATTTATGTAACATTTGACTAGTTTCGGTTGTTTGGCACCAAGTTGTGGATTTAAAGCATATTTGTGGATCGGAAGTGAGCTTGAAAATAAGGTAAGTCTCATGCCTAACCTTATAAGAGGGAACTCATCCCCTTAGGTGTATTCTTTTTGTAAATTATTCGTGTGGGGAGCTACGTACGCACTAGGTGATGAGAGTCCGTGCGTAGCCATATTCCATGAGATGTTTGGGTAGTCTTAGATTTACGTCATGCCTTGATTGTACTGTTATGTTTATTATGCATATTAATTGTCTTAAATAAAGATGATATTAGGGATTGTAAGGTTGAAACTTTCTATTTTAGATTTCTTACTTTTGGGAAGAATTGAGGAATACATAATAAATCTGAGAAATCCATGTCCATTCGCGTCGCAAGTACTTCAGTGAGCGAGGTAAACTTCTCTACTCTCATGGGAGCGGGCCGTTCACCTCAGCAGGTTAAAAGATGCATCTATGGTTCATGCTGTTCGACCCTCGGCAGTGCATATAGTATATATATTTTTGGACCGGGCCATACGACCTCGACGTAAGTCGTGCGTACTAATACTCGGAGCCTGATTTCACATAGTACTTTATAGATCGAGGGGTTGTAAATTTATTAAATGACAGAAATTGATTTGGGTTTAAAGATGTTGGTTAGAGATCTTGAAATTTATTATCAGCTAATAGGTCATTTACTTACTGCTTGACATTGTGTTATTGTTATTGTTTTCATGGCTTATACCTATTTAGAGTTCCTGGATATTTACTAGGTATATGTTATTTATGTACTTACGCTACACTTCTGCACTAATCATGCAGGTTCTGAGGCAGGTGCATCTGGTAGTTATCCCGATGCACACCCCTGATACTTCAAAACTTAGTGGTAAGCTGCTTTCCGAGTCCATCCTGCAGCACCTGGAGTCTCTTTTGCTTTTATTTTTTGTCTACTCTATTTCAGATAGTAATTTAGTGTTATGTATATTCAACTAGTAGCTCATACACTTGTGACACCAGGTCTTGGAATTATGCTAGTAGACATATGATGGGTTTTGAGTATTTACTTCACCACACTCGTTCTTATATTAGTTTACGCTTTACTTTTATTAAATTTTCACCTCTTACTTAGTTAAAAAATAAAAATCCACTATTTCGAAATTGTTAAAAGGGAATAAACACATGGATAGTTCACCGTTGGCTTGCCTAGCGGCGACGTTGAGCGCCATCACGGCCTATAGGTGAAATTGGGTTGTGACAACATGGTATCAGCGCACTAGGTTCACGAAGGTTTCACAAGTTATTAGAAGGCCTAATAGAGTCTTGCGGATCAGTACGGAGACGTACATACTTATCTTCGAGAGGTGATAGGATGTTAGGAAATTACTCTTTCTTCATCTCCTATCGTGCAGTTGATGTTGTGCTAAGTATCTTTCTCTTATTCTCTCACAGATGGTGAGAACATGCGCGACGGATTTACCCGATCATGGAGGAGCTGCTCCCCTAGTTGCTAGAGGCCGAGGGAGGGCTCCAGCCCATGGTAGAGGACGAGGACATCCCAGAGTTGCCAAGTTGTGCCACCAGTGGGTTGAGTAAAGGATCCTATTATTGAGGAGTAGGGCGAGGTGCCTGTAGCAGAGCAGCCCCGGTGGATTTTATGTCCGCACCGGGATTCCAGGAGGTCATGGGCCGTATGCTGCGGTTCATGGATTCTATGACTCAGGCTGATTTATTTCTAGCGGACCCAGCCACATCTCAGGCGGGAGGGGGAGTACAGACTCCTACCGCTCAGGCTCCTGGGCATGTAGCTGCCGTATATCAGACCCTGGGCGCACTACCCATTGGTGGAGCCTAGCCAGTTGCAGCAGCTATACTTAAGCCCAGACTAGCTGCGACCGACAAGCCGCAGAAGCTATTGGACAGATGGACCAGGCTACACCCTCATGTATTCGGAGGTGAGCGACATGAGGACCCCCAGGACTTTATTGATCGGTGCAGAGAGAGACTGCACAACATGAGGATATTGGGGTCCCACGGGATGAACTTTACCACCTTTCAACTAGAGGGAAGGGCCCGTAGATGGTGGCAGTCCTATCTTCTCGATAGACCAGCAGGTTCTCCTCCTTAGTTTTTGCGTATCTTTCTAGATAGGTACATTCCACCCTCTCAGAGGCGAGATTCTCTGAGTTGTCTCACCATGCACTTATGATATTTCCTACCGATGCAGAGAAAGTGCTAGGGTTTGTTGCAGGGTTGCACTCTGGTATCCAGGCCACCATGGCCCAGGAGGTTGAGATGGGGATTTCTTACGAGCTAATTGTGGAGATAGCTTGGAGGATCGTGGGTGTTCGTCAGCGGAGCCGAGAGCAGATTCCACGGGACAAGCGATTCCGTTATTCTAGAGGGTTCAGTGGAGCTCCGTCTGGGGGAAAAGGTCAGTTTGGGGGATGTCAGCCTAGCAGGCCCACATATCCAGCACCGCCGCCTTCTCGGGGTGCTCCAGTGCGACCCTATTTCAGCACTATGCCATAGAGCTCCTACCGCCAACCAGCTATTCAGGGTTCCTCTAGTGGGTATTCAGGCCATCAGGGTTAGACTTCAGGTCAGTAGTCCACAGTTCTACGGGGTTGTTACGAGTACGGGGATCCTAGCCAGATGAAGAGGTTTTGTCCCAGACTTCGGGGCAAGGTAGTACAATAGCGTCATCAGCCTATGTTACAGCACTAGTTGCCGTACCCGCCGTTCGGCCGCCCAGAGGCGGAGGGCAGGTGGGTAGGGGCCGTCCTAGAGGTGGAGGCCAAACAGGTGGAGGCCGATCAGGTGGCGCTCCAACTAGGTTCTATTCTTTTCCCGCGAGACCAGATGCAGTGGCCTCAAATTCCGTGATCACAGGTATTATTTCTGTCTGCGGTAGGGATGCTTCAGTACTATTTGATCCCGGGTCTACATATTCATATGTTTCATCTATGTTTGCTCATTTCCTGGGTGTTCCTCGTGAGTCCTTGGTTACGCTTGTTTATGTGTCCACTCTAGTGGGCGATTCTGTCGTTCTGGATCGCATCTACCAGCCCTGCATTATTACTTTCTGTGGTTATAAGACTAGAGCGGATCTACTGTTGCTTGATATGACCGACTTTGAAGTCATCCTGGGCATGGATTGGTTGTCTCCATATCACGGCATCTTTGATTGCCATGCCAAGACTGTTACCTTGGCGATGCCAGAGTTGCTTAGATTGGAGTGGAAGGGCTCGTATGTCAGTGCATCTAGTCGGGTTATCTCTTTTATGAAGGCTTGACGCATAGTCGAGAAGGGTTGTTTGGCTTATGTAACCTATGTTCGGGATACTACCACAAATACTCCGGTGATTGATTAAGTGCCCATTGTCCGGGAGTTCTCCGATGTATTTTCGCCTGATCTTCCAGGCATGCCACCAGATCGTGATATCAATTTCCGTCTTGACTTGGCTCCAGGTACCCATCCTATCTCTATTCCACCGTACCGCATGGCTCCGAAAAAGATGAAGGAGTTGATGGAACAACTCGAAGAGTTGCTAGCAAAGGGGTTCATCAGATCGAGTGTGTCACCTTGGGGTGTGCCAGTGTTATTCGTGAAGAAGAAAGATGGGACTATGCGGATGTGCATTGATTACCGCCAGCTGAACAAAGTTACCATTAAGAACAAGTACCCTTTGCCGCGTATTAATGATTTGTTTGACCAGTTGCAGGGAACCTGGGTGTTCTCTAAGATTGACTTGAGATGGGGGTACCATCAGTTGAATATTTGCGAATCGAATGTTCCGAAGACGGCTTTTCGGACTAGATATAACCACTATGAGTTTTTGGTGATGTCCTTCGGTTTGACTAACGCCCGGTGGTGTTTATAGATTTGATGAACCAGGTGTTCTGGCCATATATTGCTCCGTTTGTCATTGTCTTTATTGATGACATTTTGATCTACTTGCATAGCACGGAGGAGCTCGAGCTGCATTTGAGAGTGGTGCTTCAGACCTTGCGAGAATAGAAGCTATATGCTAAGTTCTCCAAGTGTGAGTTTTGGTTAGACTCTGTGGCATTCTTGGGGCATGTTGTATCGGGCGAGGGTATTAAGGTAGATCCTAAGAAGATCGAGGCTGTTTAGAGTTGGTCTTGTCCTACCACAGCAATTGAGATCAGGAGCTTCTTGGGGTTAGAAGGTTATTATCGTTGGTTTGTGGAGGACTTCTCATCCATTGCAACACCTTTGACTAGAATGACCCAGAATGGTGCTCCGTTCCGATGGTCCGAGGATTGTGAGGCGAGCGGAAGCTCAAGACCGCCTGATTTCAGCACTAGTGTTTCCTTCCAGTTCAGGGATGTATACAGTGTATTGCGACGCTTCACTCGTTCTTTTGGGTTGTGTATTGAAGCAGGAGGGGCGAGTTATTGCATATGCTTCACGTCAGCTGAAGCCCCACGAGAATAATTACTCTGTATACGATTTGGAGTTGGCCGCGATTGTTCATGCTCTTAAGATCTGGAGGCATTATCTATATGGAGTGTCCTGTGAGGTTTACACCGATCATCGCAGCTTGCAGCATTTGTTCAAGCAGAGAGATCTCAATTTGAGGCAGCGCAGGTGGCTTGAGTTACTAAAGGATTCTAATATCACCATCCTTTATCATCCGGGCAAGGCGAATGTGGTTGCGGATGCCTTGAGTAGAAAGGTGGAGAGTATGGGTAGTTTGGCATTCATTTCAGTAGAGGAGAGGCCATTAGATTGGACATCCAGTCCTTGGCTAATAGACTTGTGAGGTTGGATATTTTAGAGCCCAGCCAAGTTCTTACATGTGTCGTCGTCCAGTCTTCACTATTCGAGCAGATCAAGGCTCGTCAGTTTGATGATCCACACTTATTGGCTCTGAGAGAGACGGTACTACAGGGTGGTGCCAAGGAGGTTACTATCGGTGAGGATGGTGTTATGCGACTCCAAGGCCATCTATGTGTCCCTAATGTTGATGGGTTGAGGGAAAAGATTCTAGAGTAGACACACAGTTCTTGGTATGCTATTCATCCAGGTGCTACGAAAATGTATCGCGACCTGAGGCAGCATTATTAGTGGCGGCCGATGAAGAAGGACATAGTTGAGTTTGTAGCGAGGTGCCTTAATTGCCATTCGGTTAAGTACGAGCATCAGAGGCCAAGTGGCCTACTCCAGCAGATGGTTATACCTGAGTGAAAATGGGAGCATTTTACTATGGATTTCGCAGTTGGGTTGTCGCGAACCTTGTGGAAGTTTGATGCCGTTTGGGTCATTGTCGACAGATTGACCAAGTTGGCACACTTCATTCCAATTGTGACCACGTATTCTTCAGAGGGGTTGGCCTAGATTTACATTTAGGAGATTGTTCGGTTGCATGGTGTTCCTGTTTCCATCATATCAGATAGAGGCCCTCAATTTACTTCGCATTTCTGGAGGGCAGTACAGAGTGAGTCAGGACCTGGGTAGAGCTCAGCACAGCCTTTCATCCGCAGGCCGAGGGGTAGTCGGAGCTGATGGTTCTCTTGGAGGATATGCTCAGAGCATGTGTGATTGACTTCGGAGGGTAGTGGGATCGATTCTTGCCTTTGGCCGAGTTTGCTTACAACATCATTTATTAGTCCAGCATCGAGATGGCTCCATTGAGGCTTTATACGGTCAGCGATGTCGTTCAGCCATCGAATGGTTTGAGCCATGCGAGGCTAAGTTATATGGCACTGATTTGGTGAGGGATGCCTTAGAAAAGGCAAAGTTGATTCAAGAGCGACTTCGCACAGCACAGTCCAGACAGAAGAGCTACGCAGATAAGAAGGCGTGTGATTTATCATTCATGGTGGGCGAGAAGATTCTCTTGAAAGTCTCGTCGATGAAGGGGATCATGAGGTTTGGGAAGAAGGGAAAGTTGAGCCCAAGGTTTATAGGTCCATTTAAGGTGTTGAGACGAGCTAGGAAGGTTGCTTATGAGCTTTCTTTTCCTCTCAGTCTATCGGGAGTTCATCTGATTTTCCATGTGTCTATGCTCCGGAGGTATCATGCCAACAGGTTGCATGTGTTAGACATCAGCACGGTTCAGCTAGATGAGAGCCTGGGTTATGGGGAGGAGCTAGTTGCCATTGTTGACAGAGAGGTTCGCCAGTTGAGGTCCAAGAAGATTTCTGCGGTAAAAGTTCAGTAGAGGAGCCAACCAGTCGCGGAGGCGACTTGGGAGGCCGAACAGGACATGTAGAGTAGATACCCACACTTATTCGGCACTCCAGGTATGATTGTAGACCCGTTCTAGGATGAATATTTGTTTAAGAGGTGGAGAATGTAATGACCCGACCGATTATTTTGCTTTCTAGATCCCTGTTCCCCTAAATAAGACTTCCCATATGTGCTTTTACTGTTTTATGACTTGCGGGGATGGTTAGTTCTAGTTTGGGTTGAAATCAGAACACTTAGTTCCTTATTATTGGCTTAAAAAGGTTAAGTATGACTTGGGTCAATAGTTTTAGTAAACGACCCTGGAACTGGGATTTTGAGGTCCCAGCATAACGATTTTGGACTTGGGCGTGTGTTCGGATCGGGTTTTGGATGACCTGGGAGCGTTTTGGCGCCTAAAGTTGGAAGTTGGTTCATTGAAGGTTTCAAAGTTCTTTAAATTTGGTTTGAAGTAGGTTTTGGTGTTGTTAAGGTCTGTTTGGAATTCTGAGCCTAGGAATAGCTCCGTTTGGTGATCTAAGACTTGCACTCAAAATTTGGTGTCATTCCGAGTAGATTAAGTATGATTCGGCGTGTTCGGAGCAAGTTGGAAGAACTTGAAGTTTATGAGTTGATTCGATTTGGTTTGGAGTGTGATTCTTAGTTTGGTGTTGCTTTTCGTGTTTGTTGAGGTCGAGCAGGTCCGTTTGGATGATACGCAGAAGCCATTTGGACTTGGAGAAAAGGGCTGAAACATTAGAGTTTCTAGTGCAATCGCACCTGCGGAGGACCAGCCGCAGGTGCGAGCTCACAGAAGCGATCCAACAGCCGCAGAAACGGCCTAACATGGGCTGCTCAGGGATCGCAGATACAGATCATGGACTGCACCTGCGAAAGCGCAGGTGCGATGAAGGCAACCGCATAAGCGGCCAAAGCCGCAGGTGCGGCACGTGCGCCGTAGACGCGGTCTGGCAGAAGCGGGCTAGTTGTTTGCAGATGCGAAAGTAGGCCAGCTGGGGGAGAGCCGCATCTGCGATGATCTTTTTGCAAATGCGAAGCCGCAAAAATGGCCAATGAGCCGCAGAAGCGAAAGTGCTGGAGGCAGTGAGGACCATTTAATACGAGACTTAGGCCATTTTTGCTCATTTACTTCACTTCTCGGGCGATTTTTAGAGCTTGTTAGAGAGGGGCTTTCACCTAGCTATTGAAGGTAAATAATTTATATCCAATGTAAGTTAAATACATAGATTATGGGTAGATTTTAACATGAAAAATTATGAAAATTATGGGTTTAGTTGAAAAACCTAGGTTTTGATAAAAATAGAATTTAACCACGAAAATGGTTATGAAATTGGGTGAAAATGATATATTTGAGATTGTGAGGTTATGGGTAACAATTATCTTCGAAAATTTTCAGAATCCGGGCACGTGGGCCCGGGGGTGAATTTTAGGAATCTTCCAATTGGGGTTGGGTAATTACTTTAATAGTTAAATTATGGGCTTTTGAACATGTATTCATTAATTTATATAACGTTTGACTAGCTTCGGGTTATTTGGCACCGAGTTGTGGATTTAAAGCATACTCGTGGATCGGAATTGAGCTTGAGAACGAGGTAAGTCTCTTGCCTAACCTTATAAGAGGGAACTCATCCCCTTAGGTGTATTCTTGTTGTAAATTACTTGTGTGGGGAGCTACGTATGCACTAGGTGACGAGAGTCCGTGCAATAGCTATATTCCATGAGATGTCCGGGTAGTCATAGATTTTGTCACTACCCACAATCCACTATAGGTCGTGATGGCGCCTAACGCCCACGTCAGACAATCCAACAGTGATTGATCAATTTAATTACTCGTTCTAGTACTTTGAAATCATAATGTTTATTAATTAAATAGTATGAAACAATATTTACATGAACTACAATAATGAACAACCTGTAGGAACCCCCAAAATCCGGTGTCACGAGTGCATGAGCATGAACTAGGAAATATAATAAAGTACAACATCTGTCTGGAAACAAATTAGACAGGAGAATATAAACAACTCTGATGAAGAGTCTGCTGGTTGCGGATCGTAACATGAAATGCAGCTCACGATAAAGTCCCCGCAATAGCCGCGCCTCTGCGCCCATAAGACCACTAGACATATATGTACCTACATATAAAGTGCAGCAAGTGTTGCATGAGTACGTAAATCAATGTGTACCCAGTAAGTATCTAGCCTAACCCCAGAGAAGTAGTGACGAGGGTCGATATCAACACTTACTAGTGGTCCAATAAGACAGATACAGTAGATGTAAACAGATGTGTGTCAGAGAAAATAAACGAAACAACAAGTATAAATACGTGGTAAAATTCTCCTCTCAGCAATAACTCAAACTCTCAGCTAGTAGTTACCTCCTCAATCGTAGTATATATAATGGACCTCACAAGTTAGGTCGTCACAGTTCAAATCAGGAAAACTCATAGATATACTGCCTTCTTAACAATTATTATGCACGATTTCATAAGAGTATTTTATAGAAATGCCGAGACGTACGACCCAATCCATCATAATATTCCCGAAACATAGATACAACTATTATATTGCTGAGGCGAACGGCTAGCTCCCATGTAGAGCGTGATATATAATTCCGCCGAGGCGAACAACCCGATCCCATCATAATGTGCGCACTGCTGAGGGTCGAACGACACGAACCATAGATGTTTTATTATACTGCCGAGGCGAACGGTCCGATCCCATTTGAATAAGAAGCTTTAATGGGTCCCTAAACCCAACACGTAGTCCTTGACCTTGTTGGCTTTTGAGCGAGACTAGGAATATTTATAAATTGCTAAATTATACGTGTTGTGGTATATTTTGATTTTTTTGCTCGTTGTTCGACTAGTTTTGAAGAGACGGACATCAGTTTGAGGTGTTAGAGAGGCTTTGGAGCCGGTTGTAGAACTTCAGAGTGAGGTAAGTCTCCTGTCTAACTCTGTGAACGGGAAACTACCCCTAGGTGATGTATTTGTTATGTGCTACTTGTTGCAGGGGCTACGTACACACGAGGTGACGAGAGTCCGTACGTAGCTAGATTCATGTTATGTCCGGGTAGACTTAGGTTCCCGCCATGCTATAACTATACTATTTGAGTTGTTTCTTGCCTAGTAAATTTCTTTATTTTATGTTGCAACTTGAGACTAGACTTGCGTAGAGTGATAGACTTGCTATTATAGAGATTCGATGGGCTTCATGATTAGTCGCGAAATAATTATACTCCTCTTACGGATTTCTCCCACGTTATGCATTTCCATCGAAAGGTTTCCCTCAAATTTCATAACTCACACGTCTATTCATGAGTTATCCGAAGATAAAATTTACCCAATACACCACGAACTCAAATATATACCTTATTCCTAATTTCATGTCCAATTTCGTCGTCAAATTCCAAATATACCAAATTCTAGATTTTCTATCAAAAATCCCAAATTTCTACTGGTTTCCATGTTTAAATTCATATACACACCATGTATTTAACCTGTAATAGGTGGGAGTCACTTACCTTGTGTTGCTTGATGAAAATCTCCCCTTGATACTCTCCATAATAGCTCCAACCAAGTGAAAATGAAAGAAAAAGGGCCAAATCCCGTTTTTATAAAAACCTCACTGCCCGTTGACATTTTCGCATCTGCGGAACATGAACCGTTTCTGCGGCACAGGTCCTCTTCTACGGCTCCCTTCAGGCCCCTCAACCTCCGCTTCTGCGGCCCCTCCACTGCTTCTAGGTCTTCGCTTCTGCGGCTCCTCATGCGCAGATGCGGTCCCGCTTCTGCGGAACTCCACCGCATCTGCGGTCCCAACCTTCCCCAGCCATTCCGCTTCTGCACTCAAAGATGCCGCATATGCGCCATTGCAGATGCGGAAATGGTCTCGCACCTGCGCCACTGCCCAGCTCACCCAATACCGCTTCTGTGGCTCTGCACCTGCGGCAGAAACCTCGCAGGTGCGGCTGCACCAGATGTGCTGCCACCAGAAATTCATAAGGCCAAATTCTCACTCCGATTCAATCTGAATCAAACCCGAGGCCCTCGGGACCCCATCCAAACACTCCAATGCATCCCAAAACATGACACAGACTTAGTCGAAGCCTCAAATCACGCCAAACAACATCAAAACTATGGATCGACGATCAAAACCCTTCTTTAACCTTTAAACTTCGACGAACGCGTCCGAACCATATGAAAACATTCCGGAATGACGCCAAACTTTGTGCGCAAGTCACAAATCACGATACAAACCTATTCCAAGGCTCAGAACCTCAAACGGACATCGATAACACCAAAGTCAACTTCAAATCAAACTTAAGAATTTCTTAAACTTTTAAAATGCCAACCTTCCATAATAGGTGCTGAAATGTTCCCGGACCACCGATACTCAACCCGAACGTAAGTTCAAGTCCGAAATCATTATACGAACCTATTGGAACCTTCAAATCCTGATTCCGAGGTCATTACTCAAGGTTAAACCTTAGTCAATTTTTCCAACTTAAATCTTCCGAAATTAGAATTTTCTTTCCAAATCATTCCAGAACTTCTCGAAGTTCAATTTTGACCACACGTACAAGTCATAATACCTGAAGTGAAGCTGCTAAAGGCCTCAAACCTCCGTAAGACGCGCTAGAGCTATAAACGGCCGGTCGGGTCATTATATCTCCCCCACTTAAACATACGTTCGTCCTCGAACGCGCTAAGAACTACTCCGGAGTTATCCAAAATCACTGTCTAATACCTTGTGCACCTATCCGTGCCACCACAACCCAATTGGGCACATTAGTTCGAGTCGGACTGAAGGTCCTCACTTTTATTTAATCCATAAGACTTAGAACCAAATTCCAACCTCCGAATTTCTCTACAAGACTTGATTCTAACATACGACGTACCAATTGTCACACACTGTACCAAAACATGATCGTGCACCTATGCTGAAATCACACCATGCACTGCATAAGTCGGTTGCCCATAATAACATCCTTCGATCTCAATACCTGGAATTTCACGAATATGATGCCATACACCTCATGACGCAATATATGTCTTGTTCCAACTCTCAAAATACTACCACAACGAAGGAGATGTGTAGTAACTAATAACCACCTACCAAATCAACAAATCATGGAGTCTCTCCTCCTGACAAGAACTATTACCTCATTATAAACTAAATAATGATATTTGTTCTTAAATATACCTTATATAAATCTGATTGCACTAATTTCACGTCCAATAATCTCGTCTCACCTAGTACAAGTTGCTTAGGTAATAAGCCACCTCAAACACTGACGCAGATCTCATATGACGCCATCAATGGGCCGACAAGCTACAACTCGAATATGACACATACGGAGGAACGAAATCTGGAAAAGAATTACCCAGCCCGCGTAATGAATAAAATGGTCGAACAGATGTTATGAACCCTTCTCCGAGAATGAGAAACAAAATACGTAGGAATAGATATAGGGAACCGTACTCCACATATCACTGTTGCGGCGTGCAACCCGATCCAAACATGATACTGTTGCGTCGTGCAACCCGATCCAAATAACGTACCCATGGCAGTGTGCCACCCGATCCACTCATAACAATAAATAAGGACATACCCATCAAACCATAATGCTTCTACCTATAGAATACCGAATATCAGCCATAAGCACGCCAAGTGCAAAAATACAACTCTTGGGAGACGGATAGCGCAATACGCCACAAAACCCAAGAACGACTAAGGTGCAATAAATGACCTGCATCTCGAGAGCCATCTTGCACATATGACACCATAAGCTACATGGACCTTAACACTTGTGCGAATAATCAAGGCGTCTCAATCCGGAACAACCCCCACAGTTCACAACCAAAGGAATGGAGCACCTTCCAGGCATAAACTCTCACATGAACGATAGTACCAAAAATCTCCGTACGTAATTTCGATCTTTAACAATCAAGTGACTAGCATGTTACACTTATACAAACCCCCCCCCCCGGTAGGATAGGCTTCCACGACCATCTGTACTAGGTAGCAAAGTCTACACCTCTATACCATCAACTGTACTAATCTGAAAAGAAATTCAAGAACCCGCAAGTCAGTACACAATGCTCCTTCCACAGAACACCATTCCCAAGCGACACTAGGATAATTTCCACTTATCCTGAACATCTAACTTCTTCTCGGCTCATCCGAGCTCACGACATTCTTGACAACACCGAACCGCAACCTTGATCCTCAACTTCCAATTCACATGCCGCTCACTACACCTATCGCGCCGCTACGCGAGAGTACAAGAATTCATCATAACCCTGAATTACTAGTAGAATAAACACTTCATTGGCTAGGAATCTTTCACTCAGCTCATTTCAGAAGGACCAATGCAACATGCAATTGGTTTTTCCCAAACCGCAGAAAATACAAACCTCAAGTCGTGATCTAAACCACCATGACTCTTTCCGGAATCCATTTACACAACAAGACCATTCGAATCCAATACTTCCCAAATCAAACAAGTTATGGTGGCTGCCAAACCCACACGCATAACTACAAACCACATGTATGACTTCACAACGCCGAAGGAACTGATCATTGCCACAATCATGCTGATTCAACCATTACTAACCGACCCAACTTCTTTCGATTTACTCTGGACTTGCCTCAAAAATAATAATAGCTCCATTCAACCGTACGAACCCAATCCGCACTCATCCCAAGTGACTCGAATCGCGAGACTACATCGTCTCAATGCCCACGAACCATCGCATACCCTTCTCAAGTGCACAATAGCATCTCCAACTGGTACACCCATTTTGCAAGACCTTCCGCGAATCTGAAGCTATTTCTTCTTTTACTCCAATACTGCACCATATACCTGATGATGACATATAACATTCCAAGTTCCGTTTGTAATCCATTGCGAAAACTCGGTCCTTAACGACACAACGGACCCGAAATCCTTAGGCACTATACTTTAATTCTTGAACCCACTAGGACCATTGTTGAGAGTCACCCACTCTGACTTGATCTCGAACATAACCAAACTCCAATGCTCTGCTAGCGCATGAACACACTCTCAGCGAAGCAACCGACTGAATTCTTATCCTTGTACATCACATCCACAAAGCATAAACTCTGAGTCTTCCCAAAACCTGCACATGAATCGATAGGGCGGAATATGGCACATATTTATCAATTTCTCTGCTCGAATTAGCCTTGATGTTTCGTTTTCTTAGTCACAAATAATCCACCAATGCACCAATAACCAGAAGCTGCACAAGCAGACAAGCACGCGATCCAATCATAGATGGTGGGGCTCCCCCACTTAGCTTTAAGCTACCATCACATAATGTAGAGCCCACAATGATTCTTCCTTCTCATTTACCATGATCCCGTACCGTTAACCCGCCAAATTTCTCAAAGTCTTTTGTTAAGCTTTTCATGAACATTCTAAATCATCACTCACAATCATATATTCAACCTTTTACCACGTAGCAGTAGTATTCTTCGTAAAAGCTTCGTCAACATCACGCAACCGCTAACCTGTTCGTAGGAGATAACCCACCTGTGGAATTTCATGTCGACATCTTCTAACGGCACTGCACTGGTTACAACTACCATGAAATCAGTAAACTCTCCTAAGCCCATGCTCGCCCACCAACTGTACAAGTCCCTTCATTCCCCATTGACATCAACTAAAAATGCGACAACACATTCCAAACTCGAAGTCATGTTGCATCCCAACAATAATCAAGTTTTCACACCCTTCTTCATTCTAAGCAAACTCCTTTATGCCAGGTATTCAATCTTCCTCAGTACAGTAACCACCATCCCAAATAAAATCTGTAGACCAAACCACTTTCCATCATGATTCCCAAAGTCGCTCTAAACTCTCTCAGAGCACGTAGATATCCTACCACAGAATCTATACGCTACTCTGCCTCTCCCACTTCGGTCAAACCATGTCCTTTAAGCAACTTCTCAACCTCTGATTTTCATACTTGACTTGCTAGTACTTCAACCACCGAAAAATATTTCCCGCCATGTCCTCCCTCACACTTTGCTATCCAACTGTTGCCTCAAATCAAATCCATATCTGTAGTACATGAACTAATGAATTGCTACCCACTCTAAACCTCCTAGAAGATCATCTTTCTCGAGCCATTAACAATAGAATCACCAATTTGATTCGGAACCGCTACGCACTGCTATCTCTGACAATCGCGTCTTAGGCACCATTTCACATCACCCTGCCTCGAAGGTAAAAATCAAAGAAGACTATAACACCAGTGGACCTTAATATGTTCCAACAAGTACGACGACGCCATATCACAGATGAGAATTCCACCACGCTCGGAAATATCAAGTCTCGTTACCCTATCAACCAGAGCCTGAACATTCATAGTCCGATTGCCCTTCTTTTGCTAGAATTAAATGTTGAACCTCTAAATCATGCGCTGAGAAATCCTCCTTTCAAGTCTTTCACTACCTCGACACATAACCAAGCACCTTACCGTTACACCAAAATTGTGAGATAACAATGCATAGACATCATAGCAATCCGTGCACAACCTCAGGACCATCGGAAATACAGCTATTGAGCTGAAATGATAGAACATCCTTCTATAGGGCGACCATAATAGCCTGCCCGAACACGCAGGGAAGAACATCTTGCACCACGTCTGCAGTACCAATACACCTACTCGACGTCCAATTGACAACAAGTGCCCACGTCGCGTAAGATTGAGTAGGAAGGAAATAAAGGCACAAGCCTCAATGGAATCCCGCACGATGAGGAAATCAAGAAGAGAAGTGCTCCTAACAGCCCTGTAGCCTCTCCGTACCGATCCGCAAGACTTTACTAGACTTGCTCATGACTCGTGAGACCTAAGTGAACCTAATACTCTGATACCAAGCTGTCATGACCCAAAATCCACAACAAGTCATGATGGCACCTAACGCCGCTGTCAGGAAAGGCAACAATGATTGATCAATTTAATTACTCATTCTATTACTTTGAAATCATAATTTTTATTAATTAAATAGTATGAAATAGGATATACACGAACTACAATAATGAACAACCTGTAGGAACCCCCAAAATCCGGTGTCACAAGTGCATGAGCATCAACTAGGAAATATAATAAAGTACAACATCTGTCTGGAAACAAATTAGACAGGAGAATATAAACAACTCTGATGAAGACTCTGCAAGCTGCGGATCGTAACATGAAATGCAGCTCATGGTAAAGTCCCCGCAATACCCGTGCCTTTGCGCCCAAAAAACCACCAGACATATATGTACCTACACATAAAGTGCAACAAGTGTAGCATGAGTACTTAAATCAATGTGTACCCAGTAAGTATCTAGTCTAACCCCAGAGAAGTAGTGACGAGGGTCGATATAAACACTTACTAGTGGTCCAATAAGATAGATACAGTAGAAGTAAACAGATGTGAGTTAGAGAAAATAAACGAAATAACAAGTATAAATACGTGGTAAAATTCTCCTCTCAGCAATAACTCAAACTCTCAGCTAGAAGTTACCTTCTCAATCGTAGTATATATAATGGACCTCACCAGTTAGTTCGTCACAGTTCAAATCAGGAAAACTCACAGATATACTGACTTCTTATCAATTATTAGGCACGATTTCATAATAGTATTTTATAGAAATGCCGAGGTGTGCGGCCCAATCTATCATAATATTGCCGAACCAAAGATACAACTAATATATTGCCGAGGCGAACAGCCTGCTCCCATGAGAGTGTGATATATAATCCTGCCGAGGTGAACAGCCTTATCCCATCATAATGTGCGCACTGTTGAGGGTCGAACGACACGAACCATAGATGTTCTATTAAACTGTCGAGGCGAACGGCCCGATCCTATTAGAATAAGAAGCTTTGACGGGTCCTTGACCCCATTCACGAATAGACGTGTGAGTTATGAATTTTGAGGGAAACCTTTCGATGGAAATGCATAATGCGGGAGAAATTTGTAAGAGGAGTGCAATTATTTCGCGCTAATCATGAAGCCCGTCGAATCACAATAATAGCAATTCTATCACTCTACATGTTTCAAGTCACAACGTAAAATAAAGGAATTTACTAGGCAAGAGACAACTCAAATAGTACAGTTATAGTATGACGGGACCTAAGTCTACCCGGACATAACATAAATCTAGCTACATACGGACTCTCATCACCTCGTTCATATATAGCCCCAGCAACAAGTAGCTCATAACAAATACATCACCTAGTGGTAGTTTCCCCCTCACAGAGTTAGACAGGAGACTTACCTCGCTCCGAAGTTCCATAACCGGCTCCAAAGTCTCTCTAATACCTCAAAACGATGCCCATCTCTTCAAAACTAGTCAAATAACATGCAATCCAATCAAAATACACCCCAACACGTATAATTTAATAATTTATAATGATTCACAGTTTCGCTCAAAACCCAACAAGGTCAACTCCCGGGCCCACGCACCTAAATTTCAGAAATTTTCGAAGATAAACTTTTCCCAATACACCCCCAAAATCAAATATATAATTTATTCCTAATTCCATGTCCAATTTTGTGGTCAAATTTCTAAAATATCAAATTCTAGGTTTTCTATCAAAAATCCCAAATTTTTACTAATTTCCACGTTTAAATCCATATATAAACCATGTATTTAACTTGTAATAGGTGGGAGTCACTTACCTTGTGTTGCTTGATGAAAATCTCCCCTTGAAGCTCTCCAAAATCACCCCAACAAAGTGAAAATGAAAGAAAATGGGCCAAATCCTGTTTTTATGAAAACCTCACTGCCCATCGACATTTTCGCATCTGCGGATCATGATGCACTTTGCGGCACAGAGTCTGCTTCTGCGGCTCCCTTCAGGCCCCTCAACCTTCGCTTCTGCGACCCCTCCAGCGCTTCTGTGCCTCCTCATGCATAGATGCGGTCCCGCTTCTGCGGAACTCGACCGCATCTACGGTCCCAGCCTTCCCCAGCCATTCTGCTTCAGCGCTCAGACGCAACATCTGTGCCATCGCAGTTGCAGAAATGATCTCGCACCTACGCCACTTTCCAGCTCGCCCAGAACTGCTTCTGCGACGCTCTTGGCCACTTCTGCAGCTCCGCACCTGCGGCCAAAACCTCGCAGGTGCAGTTACACCAGATGTGCTGCCACAAGAAATTCATAAGGCCAAATTCTTACTCCGAATCAAACTCGAGGCCTCCAGGACCCCTTCCAAACACTCCAACGTATCCCAAAACATAACACGAACTTAGTCGAAGCTCTCAAATCACGCCAAACAACATCAAAACTACTGATCGACGATCAAAACCCTTCTTTAAACTTTCAAACCTGTAAACTTCGACGAACGCGTCCGAACCATATCAGAACATTCTGGAATGTTGTTAAACTTTGCGCGCAAGTCACAAATCACGATAAGAACCTATTCCAATCAGAACCTCAAATGGACATCAATAATACCAAAGTCGACTTCAAATCATACTTAAGAATTTCTTAAACGTCTATAATGCCAACCTTCTATATTAGGTGCCAAAATACTCCCGGACCACCCGATACTCAACCCGGACATACGTCCAAGTCCGAAATCATCATACTAACCTATTGGAACCTTCAAATCCCGATTTTGAGTTCGTTACTCAAGGTCAAACCTTAGTCAATTTTTCCAACTTAAAGCTTCTGAAATTAGAATTTTCAACCGCTGAAAGACGCTAGAGCTCAAAACGACTGGTCGGCTCATTACAGATTTACATCATGCCTTGATTGCACTATTATCTTTGATATGCATTAATTGTCTTAAACAAAGATGAGATTAGGGATTGTACGGTTAAAACTTTCTAATTTAGATTTCTTATTTTTGGGAAGAATTAAGGAATACATAATAACTCTGAGAAATCCATGTCCACTCACATTGCAAGTACTTCTGCGAGCGAGGTAAATTTCTCTATTCTCATAGGAACGGGCCGTTCACCTCGGCAGATTAAGAAAGATGCATCTATGGTTCGTGTCGTTTGACCCTTGCAGTGCACATAGTATATATATTTTTAGATCAGGCCGTACGATCTCGACATAAATCGTGTATAATAATAATCGGAGCCTGATTTCACTTGATATTACTTTATGGCTCGAGGGGTTGTAAATTTATTAAATAACAAAAATTGATTTGGTTTTAAAGATGTTGGTTAGAGATCTTGAAATTTATTATCAGTTAATGTGCCATTTACTTACTGCTTGACATTGTGTTATTGTTATTGTTTCCATGGCTTATACCTATTTAGAATTTCTGTATTTTATTTGTTATTGTTTCCATGGCTTATACCTATTTAGAATTCTGTATTTTATTGTTGGCCCATAGTAAGTGTCGATGTCGGCCCCTCGTCAGTTCTTCTTCGAGGTTAGACTGGATATTTACTAGGTATATGTTGTTTATGTACTCATGCTACAATTCTACACTAATCGTGCAGGTTCTGAGGCAGGTGTATCTGATAGTTATCCCCGCGCGCACCCCTACTTAGAGACTTAGTGGTGAGCTGCTTTTCGAGTCCGTCCTGCAGCACCTATAGTCTCTCTTTTGCTTTTATTTTCTATCTACTCTATTTCAGACAGTAGTTTAGTATTCTGTTTATTCTACTAGTAGCTCATACACTTGTGACACTAGGCATTGAAATTATGCTAGTAGACATTTGATAGTTTTTGAGTATTTACTTCACCACACTCGTTCTTATATTAGTTTACGCTTTAATTTTATTAAATTTTCACCTCTTACTTACTTAACAAATAAAAATCCATTATTTCAAAATTGTTGAAAGGGAATACACACATGGCTAGTTCACCTATGCTTGCCTAGAGGCGACGTTGAGCGCCATCACTGCTTATAGGTGAAATTGGGTCGTGACAAATTAATACTGTGGGTATAAGAGGAAAAAAGAAATTGTCTTCTCTTGATATGCTAAAAATGACAAGTAAAAGTGAAATTACATTTTTAGAATATTGGACAAATAAAAGTGAACGGAGGGAGTACTTGGTAAGCCTACTTTAGATTGGTCCTATGTTAATTATATTTTTTCACCTGTTTCTATTCTATTTTGTCCATTTTTGGTTCATTGGTGAGGGTAGTAATATCTTTGTGTGTATATATATATTGTAATTTACTTATAAATAAAACACAGCTATAAAGTGTTCGCTACAGGATTCATTATGATTCCAACTTTGACAAGGTAAGCATAACTAGTTTATAGTTTAAGTTTCATTCTTCTCTTGAAGTGATGAATTTAAAGTTATTATAAATTTGTTTTTCTGTATGCTTAATTTTGATCTTTTCTTTGCTTTTTAGGAAATAGTTATATTTTGAGTTTTCTTATGAACCAACAAAGTACAAATGAAATATACATGTGTACATTGTATATAGTAGTGGCTGAAACGTATAACTATAAATCGTGAATACTTTAAAAAAAATTATACTATTAAGATTAGATATTATTTTGAGCTTTTTCTTATTTATTACAGGTTCTTTGACAATGACAATGGAATTAGATTTGAAAAAAAATGTGTCCCAATTTCAATTTTGATTTTCTTTTGCTAATTAAAGTGAATATTTATTTTTTAAACATTTTTGACGGTTAAGAATTTATAATTTGTAAAGATAATAAATGGTTGTAACAATTGAAATATGATAACGTACAACTCTAAAACAAAAGGTAATGAGAGGGATGACCAAATGCCTTTTACTTTTGTCTCTATTTTTTCCGTTATTAATATATCTTGTTCTTGAGATATAATTTCATATACCTAAATCAGTACGGCTTAACTAAAGTAAATTATTGCATTACAAAAATTATTAAATATTATTGTCTTCTTCAAGCGAACATTTTACAACTTTAATTGCATAACACTGTGATATATTCTGGAGTATATAGTTCTTTTTTGTGTTTTGATTGTGTCGAAACTTTATTAATGAGATATTATATTCTTCTTATAGTTTAAGAACCGGATTATTGAAGTTTATACATATTTAATAATAGCAATTACTTTTAAAATATCAATGCAATGAAAAGTTTATAACTTACAATATGCATTTGCTAATATTTGACCTAAGATATTCGTGCAAAGCACGTACATAGAGTCTAATCATCATCATATTATATCATACTATACTAAAAGTATGAAGACCCAAACTGAAATGTAAAAGTCGAAAGATCCTTTTACTGTTGATGGACGGTTGTACCTTTTAACATGAACGCATCTCATGGTAAATAAATTTTTTACAGTTACCAGCAATACATAAGTGGAGGAGTTACAATTAATAATTCTACAATACAAATTCACCTTTAATGCAAATTATATATAATGGCAATTCTTTAGAGAATACTTAATATTGAACGAAAATGTTAAGTATCTCAACAATGGAGGCATTTAGATTAGATGAATACAGTTACTCCACAAATTAGTGAATGCTACTTCTGATTCTTCAATAGCTGCAGAGCACAAGTTTTTACTATATTACATATCTCTTCATATTCTCCCTTTCTGTAACTTAATTCCAAAAAGAATAAAATTCTACCACATTACCAAAAGGCGGATGTCTTACATTGCTCATTGGTTCTTTCAGCCCTTCGGTCCGATCATATCGAAGCAAGACAAGCTGAGAAGATAAGTGAAAATACGGAGGATAAAGGGGGTGAGGACATAGGTGAATTACTGTGCTTGTGACGAGGAAAGAAATGATAAAGACTATGAGGTATAGGCGTTCAAAATTACTGAGGTGATGAATAGATTTTTATGCTGGGGGTGTTTATTGTCATACGTTTGTGTGAGTTGAATATTTTGTTAATTGATTTACACAGTTGGATTTAATTGGCCATTTAGGGTATGAAAAATTCTTGAATTCTTGAAAGTTTCTTGCTTTGTTTTGTTTGACCAAAAAGTATAACTTTCGATTAAAACTATTGTATTTATATAATGAAGGGTTAAACCTAGTTAACGATAATATTTCTAAATGCGGATCCTGAAAGTGCGGATAATGTGAGACATTAACAATAACAAGCATTAAATATTCTAAAAATTATGAGTAATAATGAAGGAGTAACTAGCAATAAATAATATTTAAGTAAATTAGACGGATGATTCACCCAATGAAGAATGAACTAGATGATTGTTCCTCCTGACAATGATGAGTGACAGATAAATTCTAGAATGTTCGAACTATTCTCGGATCTGAAGGAAAAGTATGGAATAATACCAATAAAAATCTTGATGAAAAGGTAATGTTTGTCTCTTTGCTAGAGAGAGAATCTTTTTCCGAAATCTGTTCTTATCACCTGGATATTACATATCCCTTTTCCTCATCTTTTGTCCTTCTTATATGGGACATACCCCTAGTAAACCCTAATAAAACATGTGCAGAGAATATTCTTCAGAATATTTCCTTTATTATTCGATTCTAAAAACTAGCCGTTAGAATTCTTTCTGCGGATCTCGTAATTGACCATTGTAAGCGTCCCGACCCCAAGCTTCGCCATTTTCTGATTGACCTCGACTGATTCTTCCCTCAATACTTCCTTGCCCTAAATGTTCCGTGGTAGATTTTGACCTATACAGTTAGTCCCTCCACTTATTGAGGCCATCTTCTAATGACCTCGATAAGCGTACTTTATTGGCTATGGTAGAGAAGAGTGGACGAGTGGGTCGAGCAGTTAAGTTTGGAACGAGCTAGCAACGTGGCCTTTCATGAGCCGCAACTTTTACGGTTACGTCATTTCTGCACTAGAATGACGTCATGACATCATTTGTCATTATGGTGCGTTTTTTTGATGCTTTGCGTCGTTTCACGTGCGACTATCAGTTGGGGCTGCCATTTCAATTCCAGTTCTGGGTAATGATGACATAGTTTCTTGGTTTTTATGCCTGAATGCTTATAAATAGAGGTGTGATTACATTTATTTGTTCTTTACGTGTTTTTCTCATCAAAACCTTGTGCCTTCTTTTCCTTCCTCCATTGCTATGTGTCTTCTCTCCTAGTCTTAGTGATTCCTGCTGCTTCTAATCCTTTTTTACTTGAATATCCTTTCTCTCATCAAAATTATGGCTAACATACCCTCTGGTTCCGGTGTGGGAACTGAACCTATCCCTTTGGCGGTGCTTATGCCTCCTCACGCTGATGGCGTCTTTGTCGCCATTGAAGATGAGAACTTTCCTACAGTGGAGGAAATAATTCCTCGTGGCGAGAAAGTTAGGTTTGAATTTTTGAAGGCGCCTGAAGACGAGCCCGTGATTTCTGAGTCGGCGATGAAAGAGGCCGATCTAGCAGAGCTTAGGGCTAAATTCAACATTGCTGCCCGCATTGATTTGGTCCTAGCATAGCCTCATTTGGTACAAGTCCACCGCCCCAGATATTGCGCGTTCTATGCATATTTCTTCCAGGTTGGCTATGCTCATCCTCTTCTCCCATTAGCGGAGGAATTCTATCGCTACTATAGCATGTGCCTGGCTCAACTCGCCCTCTATATCTATAAGCTCATCTGGATGCTTACTAAATTTGCGGAGTTGGCCGGGGTCGAGATCACACTCCGGCATTTGATGCATCTCTTCGCCCCTAGTTTATATAAGGGTACAATGCTGAACCTTAGCCATCGAAGAGGCAAATGCCTGATGGTGAAGATGGATGACAAGGCAAATCATCAGTTCTGGCACAACTTCTTCTCCGTCAGAACCGAAGACGTGATGGCCAACGTGGACGGCTTCCCCGAGACTTGGAATTACACTCGTAAGTGTTCTTTAAAACATTTGATATGTCTATTTTAGTCGTAGGCTCTGAAATTTTGTTCCTTCTTCGTGTATCCAAGACTACGCCCCTCCTTTGTTAGGGATATATATATATATATATATATATATTTTATGCGTCATGGTCGCCTACTTATTGTAGTTTTCTTTTCATAGGAGGAAAGCTGCCTCCTATTCGACATCTATTCACGCTATGACCTCGGCTAGGACTGCTCAATCACTTACTTTTGTTCCTTCCTCAACCACGGCCAGATCTACTCGGTCGTCGGCCCCGTCTACTACTGCCTCAGCATCCGTTTCGTCTTTTCCTGCAGATATTTCAATAGCGGAGCTTCCAGCTTCCCTCTTGCACCGCGTAACGACCCGATCGATCATTTTGAGCATTTTCACTTCACTTTGTAGTTTGAGGGCACGAGTATCTCCACATGATGTATTATGACTTGTGTGAATCATCAGTTTTGGTTTTCAAATGAACTTCATGATTGAAGCTTTAAGTTGGAAGAGTTGACCGAGTTTGGCTTTTGTGTATTTTACACCGGATCGGAGTTTTGATGGTTTCGTTAGGTCCGGATGGTGATTTTGGACTTGCGCGTATGCCTGAATTTGCATTTGGATGTTTCTTGAAGGTTCTAGCGTTAATTGGCGAAAGTTGACAATTTGGAGTTTTTGAATATTCATAAGTTTGACCGGTAATTGACTTTGGTGATATTGGGTTCGGATTTTGGTTCTGAATTTGGAATAGCTTCGTTATATCATTTGAATCTTGTGTGCAAAATTTTACGTCATTCCGAGTTGATTTGATATGGTTCTGCACGAGTTTTGGAAGTTGAAAGTTCAAAGGTTTATTAAGTTTGATTTGAGGTACGATTCGTGGTTTATATATTTTTTAATGTGATTTGAAGCTTCAAATGATTTTGTATCATATTTTAAGACTTGTTGGAATAATTAAATGGGGTCCCGAGGGGCTCGCGTGAGTTTTGGATCATTGGTTGAGAAATTAGTTAAGTTAAGGATTTGGAGTTTGACTATGGTCAATAACGGGTCAAGATGACCACGTTTCGGTGTTTTGAGTGCGCGAGCAAGTTCATAACATATTTTATGATTGAAACTCATATATGGTTTGTGTCCGGGAGGTTCCGAATGAGTTTTCGGTGCTAAATCGAAAATTCTTTCGTTGCTGATTTTATGGTGTAAAATAATTATGAAAATGTCATCTTTTATCCCTTAAATTTCCAGACTTCATTTAAAGCTTCAAAACATCATATCTCCCTCATTTTAAGGCCAAATTGGGTGATTCAAAAGCAAAACTTGACTGAAATTGCACAAGGAATTCATTGGAGGCATTAAGAGTGAGTTTCGGGATTGTTTGGCATACAAAACGAGATAGAACAGCTGGACAAAGAATATTTAATATCAATGGTTTGTGCATTTGGTCATATGTTGAGTTAGGGAGCTCGGATTTGGGCAATCTTTGAGGCGATTTTCCCCATAGGAATTGGGGTAAGTCTTCTCTACTAGGTTTTAGTTATATTTTGTGAATCTATTTTTGTTTTTGATAATTGGATTGTGAATTTTACAGAGAAAATTGGGGGTTTTTGTCCAAAGTTTTATAGAGTGAACTTTGGAGTATTAAACATTGATTCGGAGTCGGATTTGAGTGAAACTAGTATGCTTGGACTCATAATTGAATGGGTTGTCGGATTTTGTAAGTTTCATCGGGTTCCGAGAGGGGGTGAGTTTGTTTCCTTTGGCATTATTTGATGTATTTGAGTTGCTATTGGCTAGTTTCGAGCTGTTCGGAGGTCGGTACGCGCGAGATGGTATTTTGGAGCATCATTTGGCTTAATCGGTCTTGGATTTGGCTTGTTCAAGGTAAGTAACACTTCTAAACTTGGTGCTGAGGGTAAACTTTAAATTGCGTGTTATGTGATTGATGCTGAGGTGATGCGCATGCTAGGTGACGGTCATGTGGGCGTGCACCGTGTGAATTGTGATTTAGTCGATTCCATGGAACTGTGTATCTATCTTCTCTGGATATTTCACTGCACTCTATGTGTTAGAACACCTGAGGTGTAATTCATGCTAGAAATCATGCTTATATATATGTTGGTATTATTGGGACCCACTGAGGTTATTTCTGTTGTTGAATTATATGTTTAAATTGAAGTTTCGTACTCAGTCATACTTATTCATTGCACATCATATCTCAGTCTCTATTGTCATTTATTGATACATTATATCATCATTTTTGGGCTAGTTTCATGACATCGTGAGCCCAAGAGACTGGAGAATTTGATGACTGAGTGAGGACGAGGGCCTGATTGTGAGTGATATTTATGGATCGGGCTGCACGCCGCTGCATGCTTTATTGATTTATGCCTGGATCTGGCTTATTATAGCACTTGGGCTGAAGGAGCCCCTCCGGAGTCTGTACACACCCCCAGTGAGCGCAACTGATTTATATTGAGGGCTGGATATTCCCTGGGCATGGATCTTGTCGGAATCATTTATATTTGGGGATGTGTGTGTGTGTGTGTGTGTGTGTGTGTGTGTATATATATATATATATATATATATATATGGGATGGATCTTCCCTGGGCTGGATTAGCCATATACAATACTGAGTGATTTTGCATGATGAGTGAAAAGTGTGAGAAAGTGAGATTGAGTACCACGAGAGTGTGAGATTGAGTACTAGAGATGTATCTTCCTCATGCTATATGTAAAATGGGATATCTTATTTATTGTTGAAAAGTTTTGGGGAAAAACCACAGTTTTACAAACCTACTCATATTTTGGTGATTTCGGTAAAAGAATTGGATTTTCACTGATATACTTGAAAAGCATGCCTATTTTTCCGAAACGGTGAACGAGATGAGCATCTTATATCCGAGTATGTTTCTTGTATCTTTATTATTATGTTGTTATGAACTGTTGTTGGCTATTGATGTTGGACTCCAATCTCTTTTCCAGCTCGTCACTACTTTCAACCTAAGGTTAGGTTTGTTACTTATTGAGTACATGGAGTCGGTTGTACTCATACTACACTTCTGTACCTTGCGTGCAGATGTTGGATGCTGATGTGTTGTGTTCAACGGGAACTAGATTTGAAGATGTACATGCGTTCCGGTTATAGCTGCCTCTTGTTCATAGTAGCTCTAAAGTTATGAAAGATTTGTTCATTTATATTTCAACCAGAGGATGTATTTTATTTCATACTAGCGTTTCAAATTCTAAATCTTAGACGCTCATGATTTGTACTACCAGTACTTGGGAATATATAAGATTCAGATATTTTCTTTCACTTAATAGTCTTATTAAATTTTATTGGAATTGGATAGTTGTTAGTTGGCTTACCTAGCGGGTTGGGTTAGGTTCCATCACGACTAGTTGGATTTTGGGTTGTGACACACCGTCTTGTGGACGAGGAGGGGGATATATCACTGAGCGACAGTAATTTGGTTCCCCGTACGGTAGACGTTGGTGATGGGGCCACCCGTGCTGTGGATTCAGTAATGGATGATTTTGTCATTCGTGAGACGGATACCATAATACTTGAGGACAACGTCGAACTGGCATCTGATATTCCGATGTCGGCGAAGGCCGTTGAGGGCATACCTCTTCCTTTTGCGGCGGTAGAGCTAAAGGGCCGACAGTGTGGCTTCTGATAATTTGCGCCAGGAGGGGCCATCGACTTCGTAGCCAGCTAATGATTCTTCTTTGCCAGCTAATAGGACATGAAAAGGCATTGTCGAGGATGATATAAGATGGGTTCCGATCTCGATGCTAACGAGATGAGAATGATGGAGAAAGGATTTACCTAGCTTGAGGGGAGATTGGAGGGGTCCACACGGACTATTGTGATCCTCATGGATCGGGATCTATTAAAAGATATGGGGAATGTGGTTCCTACCCTCGTTCCCCTTTGCTCTGATGTGGAGGGTCGAACTCTCCAAGAGCTGAATGATGCTACCTTATCGAGGAGCATAGCCGGCCTCGCTTTCAGGATAAATTTTTGCCGCTTCTTGTGTCTATTCGTTATGCTCGATGTTTGTGCTCCGTTCTTACTCTATTTTCTTTTTGTTTTTTAGGCTGTTATGTTGGATAGAAAGCGCCCTGCTATTTTTATGAAGTTGCGGCGAATATACCGCGAGTATTGTGGCAAGCATCGAGAAATTTGTAGGCGGTTTGATGAAAGCGGCAATTTTCGGGCTGTTCAAAACGAATTGAAGGAGAAAGATGGCGAGCTGGTGAGGGTCATCCAAAAGTGCAGCGTCCTTGAGGGGACGCTGAGAAATAAAGAGGAAGAGCTCGAGGTTAGGAGGGGTGGTTGAAGCCTAGTGCGGCGACCTCCAAGCCCAGGTGGTTTCTCTGCGCGCCC
>MCJB01034042.1:69265-159932 GCA_002018475.1 Nicotiana obtusifolia | reverse complement strand
ATATTTGCGACCACTTTTGGTCGCTTTCGTGTCAACATTTTGCGAAAATTAAACTCACTTTTGTATTTACTGCATGTCTAAATAATATAAATGTACCGTTAACGCTTTTGTAATACAAGGGATTAATATGCAGTTAAGTTGTACTACGGAGCATGCATGCGTATCAATATAATATATATATATATATAAGAACACGAAGCGCTCGAAACACAGGGACGAGTTCTTTTAGGTATTGATACACTTGTAAGGATAAATCACCGTTATAGTATATATATATATATACTAAGTGTATTGTATAGTGTATTATACGATACACAATACTATATATATATATATATATATATAGTATAATATAGTATAGTATATATATACTAAATGTATTGCATATACTAAGTGTATTGAATAGTGTATTATATAATATAGTGTATTATATATCAATGTATATTCGATATATCAATTTTATATAGTATAATATAGTATAATATATCTATACTAAGCGTATTGCACATACTAAGTGTATTGTATAGTGTATTATACAATACACTATACTATATATATATATTCTTTTAGGTATTGATACACTTGTAAGGATAAATCACCGTTATAGTATATATATATATATATATATGTATATTATATTGATACGCACGCACGCTCCGTAGTACAACTTAACTGCATATTAATCCCTTGTATTACAAAAGCGTTAACGGCTTATATTTGTATTATTTAGACATGCAGTAAATACAAAAGTGAGTTTAATTTTGGCAAAATGTTGACATGAAAGCGACCAAATATGGTCGCAAATATATATACTTTAACATTAGCGACCAACTTTGGTCGCAAAAAGATATTCTGATTAAATTATATTTTCCAGATAAGCGACCAACGTTGGTCGCTTATCTCCCCCAAATTTTACCCCTCAATAAGCGACCAAACTTGGTCGCAAATAATTATACTTTATATTTTGCGACCAAGGTTGGTCGCAAAATGGAAATCGGAAATATTTATATTTTCCATATATGCGACCAACGTTGGTCGCAAACATTGCCCAAATGTTACCTGTCATATAGCGACCAAAGCTGGTCGCAAAATTTAAACGTGGGTCCATAGTAGCGACCAACTTTGGTCGCAAATTATTAAGTTTCTTTGACCCGATTGGTCTGACCAGTCCGGTCAACATGTTGACGAATATTGCGACCAAGTAGCGACCAACTTTGGTCGCTAATATCTTTAAGTTTATTTTTTTTACAAGTTTAGCAACCAATTTTGATCGCTATTTTTGGCAGACCAATGTTGGTCGCTAATTCTTGGTCACTTTTTTGCTGTTTTTTAGTAGTGTATATGTTTTTTTTTTTTTTTTTTTTTTTTTATGTAACTAAAGTGGATACTTGAGAGTAGAGTTATCTTAGGGCACGTAAATTTGACAAGCTTGCTTATCCAGTTCTTGTAGATGTGTTATAAATTATATTTAATTTTTCGTATAAATTCAAAAATATATTCTTTACTTTTAAAAAAAATGGAACCTACCTATTCTGAACGAGGTACGTAACATTATTATATGTCACAATTTTTATAATTATATTTAATTAAAATTATGGTTAGTGTTTGGCTTCTCAACCAATAAAAGTAATGTTTTTCATCCTCATTGTACTAAATTAAGCGATAAAGCATCCTTCTGCACATTATATCTTTTATTCAGTAGCTCAACGCCTCTAAAAATCAGTTCAACATCTTCTCTTGACTTCTTTTTCTAGACGGAGAATCCACAGGACGACGTTTAGCCAACCTTCCAAAAGCCATTTTAATTTCATAGACTACAGTCACTACACCTGAGTTACAATCGAACTAATGGAATCTCACTTTTTAATAATTGAATCTCGTTTTTTATAATAGTTTAAATTCTGGTGTAAAAAATATTCATATAATTATATTATTTAAAATATAATTGCATGTGACCCTTTTTATATAGTAAATCATCTATTTATGTGACTTATAGTACTTTTTATATAGCTTCTAAATATGTATATTTTATTTCTAAAAGTTTGAAAATCCTACATTCAATTTTACACAAAAAAATGTCATGACCCGAAATCCCAACCACGGGACCGTGATAGCGCCTAACATCTACTGCTAGGCAAGCCAATGTTAGCTAAAGAATTAACCAATTCTAACATTTTAAAACAGAGAAGTAATAATTAACGACTGATAAACTCTGAAATACATGTAATAAATACAAAAATAACGCATTCTATACATATCCTAGAAATCCGGAGTCACAAGTACATGAGCGACTAGAATACTACAAAATGGTCTGAAATGAAATACAATTGTCTGAAACTAGATAAACAGTAATACAAGATAGAAGGGGACTTCAGGGACTGCGAACGCCTTGCAGCTCTAGCTCAAGTTTCTTGAAGAAGTGGGATCCGGGCAATCTCCTATATGCACCGCTGGGACCGACACTGGGATCTGCACAAGAAGTACATAAGTGTATTATGAGTACAACCGACCCATTTACTCTGCCTCAACGAAGTAGTGATGAAATATAGAGAAAGCAAGTAAACTCATAATAACAGGACCGAAAGGTCAACTAACAGTGGGCCCCAGAATAACATCATCTCATAACCTCATATCACAATAAAGAAATAGAGCACTACAACTAAAAGTAGTTACAACATAGCACGCAACCCGATCCTAATTCAATTCAATATCTATTGCGGCATGCAACCCAATTCCAATATCATATCAATATCTGTTGTGGCGTGCAACCCGTTCCCATTATCAATTCATTTTCATACTATTGCGGTGCGCAACCCCTTCCCAATATCAACTCATTAACATGAACAACTCAACATAATCAAATTCTATAATCACAACACAGGAGGTACAAAAGCATTTAACACATCAAGGAACTACTAGTATAGACATAGAACAACCAATATCTCATATTCATAAACTTCGATAATTCATTAATGCGAGAATAGTCAAGGACTCACACAATCAGATATAATATAATAAAGTGTAACAAGTAAGGTAAATACGATAAAGGCAAGTAAAGATATGAAACACTGAAAATAAACAATTATTACCGGTAGGAACATGTAGCGGGTAAACAGATATTGATCGAGGAATGAATAAACAGAAACAGATAACAAATAAGGCATAAATGGAAAGCAAGGACATGTAGCAATCAAAACATGCAACGAAATATAACATGGAATAAATGATGACATAAAGGTAATTAGCCCAACCCACATGCTTTAACCCATGACAATTTCACACTTAACTAAAAGGGCTTAACGATGCCATAATCTGTACACGCCTGACTTACAATGCATATACACTCGTCACCACGCATATACATCTTCCCCACACATAATTCACGTAGCAAATAGATCAACAAGTCCTAATTTTCTCAAGTCAAAGTTAAATACAATACTTACCTCTTTTCCCCAACCAAATCAATTATCTCTGCGTTTCCTTTCAAACAAGCCTCCAAACCGACTGAATCTAGCCAATTATCCGTCAATTAATCCAAAATAAGCTTTAGAAACTACCCACAAATGAAAAAGGTTTAATTTTTAGCTAAATTTAAAAAGTCAACAAAAGTCAACACCGAGCCCGCTTGATCTAAATTCAAGATTCGTATCAAATTTCGATTACCCATTCACCCTCGAGTCTGGATATGTAATTTATTTCAAAATCCAACCTCGATTTGAGGTCTAATTCTTAATTTCAGAAAATTCCTAAATTCTACCCATAGCCCTTAATTTCTACCTTGAAATTCATTGATGTAATGTTAGAAATTCATGAAAAGTAGTTAAAATTGATTGAAAACTAGTTAAAGGTGCTTCCCAATGAATTTGAAAAGAAAAAGCTATCAAGAAATTGCCTCTATGCAGTCTAGGATTGAAAACGGTGTAAATTAAGCTAATTCCCGACTTTCCATCTTTTACCCTGCTGCAGGTATCGCAATTTCCATAATCGCAAATGCGAAATACTGATCGCAAAAGCGAACAATGCCCCCGGCCCACATAAGTCGCAAATACAATAAAACCTCGCATTTGCAAGGCCCCCTT
Organism: Nicotiana obtusifolia; assembly: GCA_002018475.1. Taxonomy (NCBI): domain Eukaryota; kingdom Viridiplantae; phylum Streptophyta; class Magnoliopsida; order Solanales; family Solanaceae; genus Nicotiana; species Nicotiana obtusifolia. The sequence continues at coordinate 155,853 of MCJB01034042.1, read as the reverse complement.
GCAAAGCAAATGCGGTCAAAGATTCGCAATCATGAATTTGCCTAACTAGTGCCCAGTCGCAAAAGTTACCAACGCATCGCAAAAACGATCCTAGGATGTCTGCAATTACGAACACTTCTTTGCAAATGCGAAGTTGCCGTGCCCTGCCTTTTATCGCAAATGTGAGCTCGACTTTGCAAAAGCGGAGTTCGCATGTGCGAATAGGTCCTAGCAAATGCGAGACTTGCAGTTCAACACTAGTAATAACTGATACTCAGTTGTTCCAAACTCATCTGTAACACATCCAAAACTCCGGTGAGCCCCTCATGCTCCAAATTAAATAGGCACACAAGTGTAATAACATCATACAAACTTTCTCGCCACCTCAAATCATCACATAACATCAAATAACAAGACTTGATCATCAAAACTCAAATTTCAACTTGAAAACTCATTTTTCACAATACTTCACATAATGCGCCGAAATGCGCTTGGGGTGGTACAACCCATATTCGCGTACGTTAAATCATGCCATAAGTTAGTCGATGTAAATCCGAGAAGAGATTATCTTTGAGATGATAAGAAGTTAATCCTATTGATCTTACATGATACAAGGATGTATAAGAGTGGTTAACAAATGATAGAAATTAGAAGTTAAATGAATCAAGGATGTTGTAACCCGTATTTTCGGGTAAAATCTAGAAGTGCTTAATATGCTAAGGAGGTCGAGTTTTAAGGTATTTTAATCATATAATATCCATATCGTGTCTTGAAGTCAAGCGAGTTATGAAATAAAAGTCGACAAAAGTTGTCGCAACTTACGTTCATAAATTTTCTTAAACTTTAGGTCTAATGTTACTAACCTTTTCTCTCAATATACTTGGAATTACGGGGTGATCTACACTCAAAATTAAATATCTACGAATCTAGTTTCTAACGCATTAAACCGTTTGTCGATACGATATTGGAGTAAAGAGATATTTGTGTTTTCGCGAGACTACGCAAGCGGCTCTCTATGGGACCCACTTAGGCGGTAGAGATATATAGATATATATATGAGACACCTTAAGCCCGTTTTAACTCATTATTTTTCACTCTCTTCAGAACCTAGACACCTAAAAGCTTTCTCTCAAAGTTCTCTCATGATATAAGACTCAAACAAAGGGTAAACAATACAAATCAAGTGTCTGAAATCCCGTGGCGCTAGTGAGTTTCTTGTTCTTCTTGTTGTTGCTGATTTTTGGGTGGTTTCAGCTCGTGTGGGAGGTTCTTTTAAGTGTTTTAACTTCTATAAGATACTTTTTCAAGTTTTTAATATCAACCCTAGGTGATTTTAAATCTTCCAAAGTAATTCTAGTGCCGAAAAACCCGAATTGATTGCTAGTTTTGCTTCCTTGTTCTTGTGGCTACATTGGAAGGATATTTCGTGGTGAATTAAGGTCAAATTGGAGTTGTTCTATCTGTGCAAAGGTAAAGAACCTCTTACCCTATATGTATTTAAGTTTATCCAAGTTAAGGCTAAGTCGTTGAAGCTAGTACTTGTGAGATATCTATCGAAAGGCTTGTTAGTAATGTTGTTGATTTGTGGACTGATTTGGGAGGCTTAATATGATTATTATTGATGTTGTTTGGGCTGTTTGGTGATTATTTTAAATTGTGGGAATTCATATAATGGGGGAGGCACTGTTCATTTCTTCGTAAAATAGGTTGCGGTCGATATATAATAGTTACGACACTTAAACGATAACGATAGTATCATTTCTCTTATTGTAGACTAAAGAGCCGTGAGATTTGCATAGCTTGAGGTTGGAAATTATATACAAGGTATGTGAGGCTATCCCTTTCCTTCTTATACACGACTCCGATTGTACATAATGTAATGAACGAGCTTCCAAAGATACTCCACTCTTAGAAGCTAGCAGTACTTACATTGTTTCCCTTCTTATGGAACGATTGATGTTGATGTTGCTTCTCTTATTCTTATATTATCAATGTTGTTGGTATTTCCTGATTCTTATAAGATTCATGATGAAGAGTTAGTCCTAATAACATGTACCGGGTTACCAACCTTATCTCACTCCGAAAGGTTTAGAATGTGATTCCAATTAGTCCTATATATATATATATATATATATATATTTATATATATGTACCTATTTTACTCTATTGATCCACGCTATAGTCGGCCAAGTATGGTACCTACTGTGCAACTACTAATTAGTTGGGTTTTATCGAGCTTCACGTGGCGGGGTACGATTCCATTGAGCCTTATGATGGCTGGGTACATTTTTACCGAGCCTATTACAGCCGGGTACGATATGATGATGATGTTGCATATATATATATATATATGTATATGTATGTATGTATGTATATATATGTATGTATGTATGCATATGTATGTTTGTATCATGCATTTCATGTCATTCTCCCTCAGAGGCTCTCAGATGTTACAGGTTGTATATTCTCTATCCTTGTTTACATTACTGTTCTTATTTATACTTTCCTGCCTTACATACTCAGTAATTTATTCGTACTGATGCCCCTTTTATTTGTGGATGTTGCATGTTATGCTGCAGGTCCTGATAGACAGGTAGACGAAGCTCCCCCACCACAGTAGGCTGCCCAGTTCAACGGTTATTAGAGAGATCCCTTCTCCGTACTTGCCGTGGTCTTCGTATGCATTTTTGTTGTAGACATTATGGGTATGTCGTGGCACTGTTCCGGCAATGTTGTAGCACTTATGTTCCTTTAGAGGCTCATAGACAAGTTTCGACTCATGTATATTTTAGATAGCCTTATCGGCTAATTTTTTTTGTATAGCTTCATGACAGCCTTGGCGGCCCATGTATGTATGTATGTTTATGACATTATCTGTCATTTTTGGTTGTTTATGATGTATGTCTACTATTTATGTTGATCTCATTAGCCCTTATAGATAATAAGAAAGGTTAGATAAAATGTACGTTGGTGCTCGACAGGTATGGCCCGGGTGCCAGTCATGGCCCTCCAGTTTGGGTCGTGACATACTTGGTATCAAAGCAAGTCTGTCCTAGGGATTGTCTACGAGTTGTGTAAAGTAGAATCTTGATTATAGATATGTAGTGCGCGACATTTATAATCAGGAGGCTACATGACATCTAGGGTTGTTGCCTTCCTTCTGAATCTAGATCGTACGTAGAGTTGAGTTATAAGTGTTTATCTGTAATATTCACCTTGTTTTCTTTCAGTGATGCTTTCGACCAGGAAGCAAGTGATTAGTAGACAGATTGATACAGCTGCGGGAGAGGGTACCTTTCAAGTGCCTCCAGCTAGAGCAGGCCAAAGTGAGGCTTAGAGCGAGATACCATCTCATGCCTCATCTACTTTATCTCCTCCAGAGGATATTAGGAGGGACCCAGCACCTCCAATTCCTCTGTCTAGCACTACAGACCAGGATATGCACAGTGCGGTACAGTTGTTGACTAAATTGGTAGCTGATCAGGCTTAGAGGTAGAATACTGGTGCTGCTGAAAGACCGGTTAGTGCGAGAGTTCGTGATTTTATTAATCTAGACCCTCCAGTGTTTACCGGATCAGATCCCAAGGGGGACCTGCAGAATTTTATTGATCAGGTACATCGGACACTACGGGTTATGCATGCCAGTGATACGGAGGCAGTAGAGCTGGCTTCTTATCAGTTACAAGAGTTAGGAGTTTTCTGGTATGATAGTTGGGAGAGATCTAGGGGTCCGAAAGCTCCTCCAGCTGTGTCGAAGGAATTTTCTGAGGCCTTTCTTCGTCACTACTTGCTAGTTGAGATACGACGAGCTAGAGCTGATAAGTTCTTGAACCTTCGACAAGGTAATATGAGTGTGCGAGAGTATATAATGCACATTGATTCTTTAGCAAGGTATTCTCCCCATATGGTGGCCGAGATGAGCGATAGGGTGCACTTGTTCGTGAACGGGTTGGGACCACATCTGATAGGTGAGTGCACGACAGCCTCCTTGGTGAAGGGCATGTATATTTCTCGTATTCAGGCTTATGACCAGACACTAAAGGATCGTAAACGCCAACAAAGGGTAGATAGGGAGCAGGATAGGGGCCAGCATAAGAGGGCGAGTTCGCAGGTTATTCGGGTGACTTTAGAGGTAGTTTCAGGCCCCAATCTTCGAGGAGTTCGGTGCCACTTGTAGCTAGTGCTCCTCTACAGTTTTAGAGGCCTTGGTATGATCTATCTATCTATTCTGGTCCAGGTCAGAATTCGTGGGCATGAGGCTCGCAATATCATAAGGATAATAGTCAGACGAGACCCCCAACACCCTGTTGTGATCAGTGCAGCAAGGCCCACTTTGGACTGTGCCGTCGAGGTTCCGATGCGTGCTATTCTTGTGGACAGCCTGACCATATGATGCGGGATTGTCCTAACAGAGGAGATGGTGGAATGGCTCAGTTGACTGGATCTGTGTCTGGTTCTTCCTCATCAGTTTGACCTCCAGCATGGGGTTTTCAGCAGTCAACAGGTCGTGGTAGAGGTAGAGGTGTAGTGCCGAGTTTGAGCGGTACTTAAAATCGAAACTATGCTCTAGCAGGTCGACAGGATCTTGAGTCGTCTCTAATTATTGTTATTGGTATATTGTCTGTGTTTTCTTATGATGCATATGCACTGATTGATCTGTGATCTACATTATATTATGTTACACCCTTTGTGGCTAATAAGTTTGGCGTTGAACCTGAATTGATAAGTAAACCACTTGCGGTATCCACTCCGATAGAAGATTCTGTGATTTCTAGAAGGGTATATAGAGGTTGCACGGTGATGATTTGTAGTCGTTAAACCTCGGCAAATCTATTTGAGTTAGAAATGGTTGATTTCGATGTGATAATGGAAATGGACTGGTTGGCATCATGTAATGCAAATGTTGATTGTCGTACGAAGATATTTAGGTTTCCGTTTCCCGATGAACCTCTCATTGAATGGAAGGGGAACATTGCTATGCCAAAAGGTAGGTTTATTTCCTATTTAAGGCAACAAAGATGATCTGGAAAGGTTACATTTATCATCTTGTTCGTGTTAGAGATGTGGAAGCAAAGTCGCCTACTCTACAATCAGCTCCTGTGGTCAATGAATTTTCCAGATGTTTTCCCAGATGAACTCCCAAGCCTTCTTCCTGAAACGGAGATTGAGTTTAGTATTGATGTGTTGCCTGACACTCAGCCGATCTCTATCCCTCAGTACAGGATGGCTCCGGCAAAGTTGCGAGAGTTGAAGATGCAGTTGAAGGACTTGCTGGATAAGGGCTTCATTAGGCCTAGCGCTTTACTTGGGGTGCGCCAGTCCTTTTCGTGCGAAGAAATACGGGTCGTTAAGGATGTGTATCGATTATCGATAGTTGAATAAGGTTACTATAAAGAACACGTATCCACTTCTGAGGATTGATGACCTGTTTGACCAACTTCAAGGTGCCAAGTATTTGTCCAAGATTGACTTACGTTCAGAGTATCATCAGGTGAAGGTTAAGGAGAATGATATTCTAAAAACGACCTTCCGATCAAGATATGGGCACTTTGACTACTTGGTGATGTCGCTCGGTCTAACAAGTGCCCCAGCAGCTTTTATCGATCTGATGAATAGTGTATTCAGACCCTATCTTACGTGTTTGTGATCGTGTTCATTGATGATATTCTGGTGTATTCTCGTTCGGAGGCGGAACATGTGGGCCACTTGCGAATAGTATTTCAGACCCTTTAGGATCGTTAAGTTATATGCTTAGCTCTCCAAATGTGAATTGTGGCTAAACTCAGTAGCATTTCTAGGCCATGTGATATCTAATGAGGGTACTAGTGTCGACACTCAGAAGATCGATGTAGTGAAGAATGGGCCGAGACCTACAACGCCGTCAGAAGTTCGCAGCTTCTTGGGGCTAGCAAGATATTATAGGCAGTTTGTGGAAGGGTTTTCCTCTATATCAGTACCATTGACTAAGTTAACACAGAAAGCTACCAAGTTCTAGCGATCTGACACTTGTGAACATAATTTTCAGGAGCTGAAGAATCAATTGATATCCGCGTCAGTGCTCACTCTCCCAGAAGGAATAAAAGATTATGTGGTATATTGTGATGCCTCGAGTATAGGTTTGGGGTGTGTATTGATGCAACGTGGGAAGGTGATTGCTTATGCATCGAGACAATTGAAGAAACATGAAAAGAATTACCCCATCCATGATTTGGAATTGGTTGCAGTAATATATGCTTTGAATATATGGCGGCACTACTTATATGGTATTCATGTTGACATACACACAGATCACAAGAGTTTACAATACATCTTCAAGTAGAAGGAGTTGAATTTGAGGTAGCGTAGGTGTCTTGAATTACTGAAAGACTACGATGTCGAGATATTATACCATCATGTCAAAGCCAATGTTGTGGCAGACGCTCTCAGCCGTAAGTCAATGGGAAGCTTAGTACACATTGAGGCAGGTAAACAAGGGTCGACTAAAGAGCTTCATCAGCTGGCCAATATGAGAATCAAATTGTTAGACTCTAATGACGGAGGTGTTACTATCCATAATACACCAGAACCGTCTTTGGTAACCGAGGTAAAAGCACGGGAATATGAAGAGCCTACCTTAGTATGATAGAGAGAGGGCATTCAACAGCGTAAGATTACGGCTTCCGAGATCGAAGGAGATGAGGAACTGAGATACAAGGGTTGATTATGTGTGCCTAATGTGGCAGAATTACGAGAGAAGATTATGATAGAGATTCATCAGCCCCAATATTCCATCTATCCCGGCTCGACAAAGATGTATCATGACATTAAGGAGCTTTATTAGTGGGACAATATGAAGAAGGCTATTGCAGAATTTGTAGCCAGTGTCCTAATTGCCAACAAGTAAAGATTGAGCATTAGAAACCCGGTGGACTGATTCAGAATATAGAGTTTTCTACCTAGAAATGAGAGGGGATCAATATGGACTTCATTATTGGATTAAGTTGCTCTTATCATAAGTTTGAATCCATTTGGGCGATAGTTGATCGACTTACAAAATTTGCCCATTTGCTGCCAGTTAAGGCAGCTTACATGAATGAAGATTATGCAAGGCTATATATCAAGGAGATTGTTAGGTTTCATGGTGCACTGATAACTGTACCATTAAGACACTCAAAGATATGCTATGAGCATTTCAAGGGTAATTGGGATGCCCATCTGCCACTCATAGAATTTGCCTACAATAATAGCTATCATTTCAGTATTAAAATGGCCTCGTATGAGGCATTGTATAGGAGGAGATGTAGATCACCAGTTAGATGGTTCGAAGTCAGCGAAACAAAATTATATGGGCCAAACTTGATTCACCAAGTCATTGAGAAGGTTAAAGTGATACAAGAACGACTGAGGACGGCGCAAAGCAGGCAAAAGTCTTTTTTCGAAGTCCGACGTCGTGATTTGGAGTTTGATGTTGGTGATTGGATTTTCCTGAGGATCTCATCGATGAAGGGTCTTATGCGTTTTGGGAAGAAGGGTAAGCTGAGTCTGCGGTATATAGGGTCGTACAAGATTCTTGGACGAATTGGACAAGTTGCTTATGAGTTAGAAGTGCCATTCGAATTGGAATTTGTCCACCCAGTATTTGATGTATCTCTGTTGAGGAAATGTACTGGGGACCCTTCTCAGGTCATCCCTCTCAAAGATGTACAAGTTACAGAGGATCTATCATATAAAAAAGTGCAGTGGCTATATTAGATCGACAAGCCCACAAGCTGAGAACAAAGGATGTAGCTTCCGTCAAAGTATTGTTGAGGAACAAGAATACGGAAGAAATGACATGGGAGGCGGAAGAGGATATGAAGTCTAAATACCCTTATCTATTCCATATTGAAGATGCAGAGGATGCTGGGGGAACACAGGATGCAATGGAAGCTGAAACGGCTCTATGAGGTAAACAATTATATATCCATAATGCTTTGTATAGCCTTGTCAGGTCGTAGGTTTGGTTTAACTGCTTGCAAGTTTGGCTAGTGTCCATTTTATAGAGTAAACTCGGCCTGGAAATTTCCGTTGGAATCCATGATGAGTTAGACTCCCAAAAAACCCTTACATTTGAGGACGAATGTTCCTAAGGGGGGAGGGTGTTACAACCCATATTCGCATATGTTAAATAATGTTGTAAGTTAGTTGATGTAAATCTGAGAAGATATTATCTTTGAGATGATAAGAAGTTAATCCAATTGGTATTAAATGATACAAGAGTATATAAGAGTGGTTAACAAGTATTAGAAGTTAGAAGTTAAATGAATCAAGGATGTTATAACCCGTATTTTCGAGTAAAAACTAGAGGTGCATAATATGCTAAGATGATCGAGTTTTAAGGTATTTGAATTAGATAATATCCGTATCATAAGTCTTGAAGTCAAGTGAGTTATGAAACAAAAGTCGCAAAAGTTGCCACAACTTACGTTCATAATTTTACTTAAAATTTAGGTATAATATTATTAAGCTTTTCTTCAAATGTACTTGCAATTATGAGGTCAATTAATCTACGAGTCTCGTTTCCAACTCATTAAATCGTTTGTTGATACAACATCGGAGTACAGAGATATTTGCATTTTCGCAAGGCTGGGCAAGCAGCTCTCTATGGGACCCACTTAGGCAGTTGAGATATATTGATATGCATATCCCAATACTTGATTTATATTTTTTGCCCTTTGTTTGGGTCTTGTATCATGATAGAACTTTGAGAGAAGGTTTTTAGGTGTCTATGGTTTGAAGAGAGTTAAAAATAATGAGTTAAAACGGGACACCTAAGCCCGTTTAACTCATTATTTTTAACTCTCTTCAAACCATAGACACCTAAAAACCTTCTCTCAAAGTTCTATCATGATACAAGACCCAAACAAAGGGCAAACAATATAAATCAAGTGTTGGGAATCCCGTGGCTGGCACTAGTGAGTTTCTTATTTTTCTTGTTGTTGCTGGTTTTGTGTGGTTCCAGCTCATGTGGGAGGTTGTTTTAAGTGGTTTAAATTCTATAAAATACTCTCTCAAGTTTTTAATATCAACACTAGGTGATTTCAAGTCTTCCAAAGTGATTCTAGTGCCGAAAAACCCGAATGATTGCTAGTTTTGCTTCCTTATTCTTGTGGCTGCGTTGGAAGGATAATTCGTAGTGAAGTAAGGTCAATTTGGAGTTGTTATATCAGTGAAAAGGTAAGGAACCTCTTAATCAATATGTATTTAAGTTTGTCCAAGTTTTGGCTAAGTCATTGAAGCTAGAACATGTGAGATATCTATCGAAAGGCTTGTTAGTAATGTTGTTGATTGGTGGATTGTTTTGGGAGGCTTAATATGATTATTATTGATATTGTTTGGGCTTTTTGGTAATTTTTTTAACTTGTGGGAAGTCATATAAATAGGAGATTTTTTATCCATTTCATCATAAAATAGGTTGCGATCGATATATAATAGTCACAACGCTTAAACGATAACGATAGTATCATTTCTCTTATTGTAGACTAAGGAGCCGTGAGATTTTCATAGCTTGAGGTTGGGGAGTATATACAAGGTATGTGAGGCTATCCCTTTTCTTATTTTTCACAACTCTGGTTGTACATAATGTAATGAACCAGCTTCTAAAGATACTCTACTCTTAGAAGCTAGCAGTACCTACATTGTTTCCCTTTTTATGGAACGATTGATGTTGGTGTTGCTTCTCTTATTCTTATGTTATCAATGTTGTTGGTATTTCCTGATTCTTATAAGATTCATGTTGAAGAGCTAGTCCTAATAACGTGTACGGGGTTACCGACCTTACATCACTGCGAAAGGTTCAGAATGTGACTCCAACAAGTCCAGCATGCATTATATATACCTATTTTACTCTACCGAGCCGCGCTATAGTTGGTCGGATATGGCACCTACTGTGCAACCATTCCCCGTGGCCGGGTATGATCCTACTGAGCCTTATAATGGCCCAGTACATTTTTACTGAGCCTATTACGGCCGGGTACGATATAATGATAATGTGCCTACAGAGGTGTATGTTTTTAAAAGTACATGTATGTATATATGTAAATATACATATATACATATATACATACATATATATACATACATACATATATATATATATATATATATATATATATATAGATATAGATATATATATTTCATGTCAGTCGTTCTCAGTGGCACTCAGATGTTACATGTTATATATTCTCTATTCATGTTTACATTACTGTGCTTATTTATGCTTCCTGCCTTACATACTCAGTACTTTATTCGTACTGACGCCCCTTTGACGATGCATGTCGTGCTGCAAGTCCTGATAGATAGGTAGACGAAGCTCCTCCATCATAGTAGCCTGCCTAGTTCAGTGGTTATTGGCGAGATCTCTTCTCCGAACTTGCCGTGATCTTGGTATATATTTTTGTTATAGACATTATGCGTATGTCGGGGCCTGTTCCGGCAATGTTGTAGCACTTATGTTCCTTTAAATGCTCATAGACAGGTGTAGACTCATGTATAGTTTGGATAGCCTTGTCGGCTGATTTTTGTTGTATAGCTTCATGACAGCTTTGTCGGCCCATGTTATGTATGTCCATGCCATTATCTGTCATTGTTGGTTGTTTATGATTCATGTCTACCATTTATGTTGATATCGTCGCCCTTATAGATAATAAGAAAGGTTAGATAAAATGTATGTTGGTGCTCCGGAGGTATGGCCTGGGTACAGTAATGACCCTCCAGTTTGGGTCGTGACATTAGGGCACTCGGGACCCCAACCGAATATCGTACAAGTCCAAAAATATCATACAAACCTACCGGAATCATCAAAACACCGATCTGAGGTCGTTTATCAAAAATATTGACCCTGGTCAACTCTAACCTCATTTTAAATAAAAAATCTCTTTTTCTTCAAAATTTCACATAAAAGCTTTCGAAAAAGCGACACGGATCACGCAGGCAACTCAATAAGCATTAAATGAAGCTATGAGAGGTCTCTGTACGCATAAATTAAGGCTAGTACTCAAAACGACCTATCGGGTCGTTACAAAAAAGTTCAATTTGATCATCGTATTCCGAAAAGGCTCACATAAAGTGAAACGAATAAAGTAAAATTAATTGATAACCTAGAATAAATAATACGCAACCTACTATAACATATACATATAATTTAAATACTTTTGTAATCAAGTGGAACTAGCTAAAACGATTTTGAATACTACTTAGGGTCGGTTTTCACTTTGCTTTCACGTGAAAGTAGTACTTAATAGTTTTTCTCAGCTAATTACAACTTTGTGCCATGCATCTCAATTTCTTGGCAGTTCGTAATCGCAAATTAAAATATCAAGTGCTGTCGTGGAAGAGAATTCCCAACTATGTTCTGTAAACTGTATATAATAAACGTACGTAAAACAAATCCCTACGCCAAAGATATTTACTTCATGAGTCAACTTTTATGTTATGACGGTGTAAAATGAGTTTAGCAATATTAGGTCATCCAAAAGACAATTATACATAATTATCTATATTCGAGGTATGTACTTATTGTAATAGATTAAAATATATTGATTGTACAAAAATTTCTTTATACTGTCAGTATTAACTTGATTGGATTGGCTTAAAAGTAAGTCGTGCAATCCAGTTTGGAATGGTATAACGGAGGATGCAACTTTTGGTCAAGGAGTTCAACCGAAATTAGTATCTTTTTATACGGAATATAAATATATATGTAAAACGCTTAAAATCTCAAGGCGTTTGAACATAATTAATTGGCTGATATTTGAAATAGAAAAAGTAGTATTTGAAGTTAAGCTAAAAAATGATATTTGAAAGTTATCATTTTTGAACTTGAAAAACTAGTATAAATTTTGTGATTAAAAACTTGAAAAACTACTAAAACTTATTTTCAAACTTCAAATTCTATATTTCTAAGTTTGAAGTTGAAATGATGGATTTTTTTGATAAAGCAAATACTTATTTGAATCTCTTGAGGGACAAGAAAATATTCATGTACTTGATAAGATTACCATTTTTATTCCTCCTCAGTGATCTGGATTTTTATGAGGAGTTCTATTCGAGAGAAAACTTCGAATTGGGAGGACCATAATCCCACTCCAAACCATGTCGAATGAACTCAGGCAAAGTGACGTCGTAATTTGGGAGAAGATAATCTCCTAATATTATTTCAAATTTTTGAAACAAAATCTATATATGGATAAAAGGGGTCGGACCACCAAGTCAGAAAATTAACAAACAAGAAATTCAGTAAGTAGGATGAAGAAGAAAATTATTTTTCTCCAAAAATTTAGTTCAGGAGACAAATAGAATCTCTTCATTTCATGATTCGATGAAATATCTAGGATTTTATATTGAATTTCTTTAGAATCCATAATTTGAAAAGTACAATGAGTTGGTACGAAGAACCTTAAAATTCTGGATCGACTTGGGAGCGAGTAGTGCATGTACTACTAGTAGTCAAGCAAGAGATGGAGATGCCAAGGAGCTAGGCTTGTCATCTCCAGCCATGATGACAGCAATCTTTGGCTTCAATGTAACAACCATTTCAATCTGCTTATGAATATCGTCTCCAGGGGATGATGATGACAAAGTATGAGATTTCTTCTGGCAACGTGAACATGTGAGGGCGATGAGTGCCATGAAAATGGCTAGAAATATAATGGCTAATCCCCCAAAAAGGTAAGGAACTGAAGAGCTAGTAGACCTTGAAACACTCATTTTTGTTACTATGTTTATGTATGTGTTTATGAAGTGCAAAACTTTTGGAGTTGTGTCAAGGTTCTGGAATTTATTAGCAGCTATATTTAAGGGTGAGAACTGAGAAGTTAGGAGACAAGATTCTTCATCTCCTACTTTCTTCGTCCCAATTAATATGATGCAAATTTGATAATTTAATTTGATCACGAATTCGAATATAAAATTTTTAAAATATTTTAAATAAAATTTATATATGTGAAAACTAAATTAAAAAAATACTATTATAAGTTATAATAACTAATAATTTAAAATATTTAAAAAATAAATTAAAAAAATTTGTTCGAACTACATTACATAAATTAAGATAGAGGAAGTAATATTCTTCGGAAAAGACTTCGAAGCTGATACTGTACTATGTTTAGAGTAGCAAAAGTGTCTAAAGGCACTTTGGAGTTCGATGTGCGGTTTTCTCTTTCACAAGTCATAAAGTTTTTGCCATTGAATTAACTAATTGGGTAGTGACTACCCCACGCTCGAACTTCCTTTGTCATGAAAATGTTAAAAATGCTACATTTGTCACTCATGGATCGGATTATATTGGAATTAATAATATTTTTGGACTACTCCACTCATCACATTAAAGTTTTGGGGTGAGTACTTAGATTTTTTTACATAATATATATAGGGTCAAATTTTGGTAAATTTATTTTCACAACCGCTTTCCCATCTCAAGTCAATCTATGGAGTTACTTTAGATTTTTCTTTTTTTATATTCCTACCCAAAAGCTCTCGACTTTGTTTTTTTGTGATTCGAATTCACAATCTTTAGGTTGTGATCTTGTGAAGGACACTTACTACTTGAACAACCATCTCCTGTCTTCTTTTCCTCTGTTATTTAGCCCTTGAGCCACTTTTATTACTTTCGGCCACTTTTAGCCTTTTGAGCCTAATTTTTGTCTTCCTCCGCTCTGTATAGATCCCTTCTTATTAAGCCTATTCTATCTCTGCTGTCCATCATTGATTGCATAAGGGTTTTGGTTAGTACTATGATCTTGGACTACTTATCTATTGCTTTAAGGTTTTGAATTAGAATGCTCAAAATGTGATTATTCTCTCACATAAGATACTTAGCTTGACTGCTGGACTTGTGTTGACGTGTATGATGTTAGCTAAAAGAAGGGACTATCTTAAATGATAAATCTCAGGTGCTTTAGTTGTTGACTAGGAATATTTTGTGCGGCCGCGGCGATCAGAGAATATGCCACAATATATATATATGCAAATCATTCACACAATTGTGGCTAGTTGAATGACCTAGTTCATCCAATTCTGCTTGTAAATAGAAGAAACTTACAAGCAGCAGTGAATAAATAAAGAAAAAGACTTGGGTCAGTATGAAATTCAAAACTTAAAGAAAAAGTAGAAAATGACCCTTCAAATGCAATTTTACTATCATAACAGTCCTTTTTACCTACTCTCCTTTTCTTTCAAACTAACTACTCATTAATTTCACTTCTATATATGGGGCATCGGAAATAGATTGAGAAATATACAACGGTCATTCTTTCTTCTAGCCTTCCTAAAATTATTAGACATATCTTCGTGGAGATTGCAACCTTTTTATCCTACACTTTTCTCGCGTGTGGTCAGGGCAAAGCTATATTGTTCCAAACATTTTAATTGAATTCTATCTGTACAAATAAGTTTAAATAAATTTTCTATAAAAGTTGTTGGGTTTCCCTAAAATGAGGGAAATTTCTAATGTAATAGCAATTGATAGTACATTCAAATCTTATGTGTGATATTTGTTTTCAAAAATTTTAATATTCTTTTATTAAAATTCATGTATCCGTGCAAGCGTGATTGCATTCAACCTACCTTACTCGTCGATGAGCCCAGATCTAACTAACTGAACATATTGCCAATCCTAGAAGTTGTGGGTGAATTCCTTTGTCCAACCTCATGGCCGCTAAACGTCTGCTTTCGGGTTTCCGTATCCAATTTACCTTCTGATTTTGAATTCCAAGTCTTTACTCGTGGTAGGCAAATAAAACAGACAAAACACTCAAGGAAAAGAAGAAGAAAGTAAACAGAAATCTTTAACTTTCTGTGTTTTGCACGGTTGGCCGGGAAGTAAATCTGCTAGGGTTTTAAACCTCTGATATTACTCTTTAAATTGTGATCTCTTAACTATTGGTGGATATTGACTTCGTATGACCAGATTTTCAAGTGGATCTCATTCTGGAGAATTTAAACTACATTAAAGCGTTTTCCCAAATTACAAGGAACAACGACTGGTAAATTTTACCCTACTCAACAAACCCCACATATAAGATCACACTTCATATATTATTATTGTTATTCTCCTTAATTAGTATTACATAATAGGAGAGAAATATTTGTTTCTCCTCTTAACTGGTGAGGTTGATTACAGCACATTTGGAAGTCCTACAATTTCGAAACATACTTCATTTTCTTACTATTTCGAAAAAACTTACTCTCTGTCAATTTAGATGACACACTTTTCTTATTAATCCGTTCTAAACAGAATGACACATTTCTACAATTGAAAATAATTCAACTTTAAACTCTTCATTTTACCGATTTTGCCCTTGATGAGAAGCTTTTATAACTACACAAATGTCATTGCCCTACAAAAGCTTTTACCCCTTAATCTTTTAAGATCAAAAGTTTCAAAAGTCTTTTTTTTTTCTTAAACTCCGTGCCGACTCAAACTACCTTATCTAAATTGAAACTTTATACCGGTAAATTCGGGGGTAACATATACCGCGATTTCCCGGTGGGTCAAACGAAGCAAAGACATGACTGTATGGGATCAAAGTCAAAGCCGGGGACTTCTCATACTAGGGCCCGAACGGAGTGTTCACCACCGGGCCTGATAAGACAACACTCCCCGAACCCAGAACGAGCTCTCAAGCTTCGGAAAGCACTACAAACGGTTGCACACGACTAACAGAAGGCCGTGATATCCGCTCCCAACCGGATATCACGGCGTGAATCTCGCCCAACGTCGGTAGCATATCAGTAATTAACAAGAGAGGAGGATTTTTTACCTTTTAAGAGTTGTTACTAGACACGCATATCAAGAAAATATAAAACTGTTTCTCTGCTTTCCAGCTATAAAAAAGGTCTCTACTTTGTTTTTACTCTTTGTTCTTGATTGACCTCGAATCCAAGACTCAACCGAGGGTAGAAACTATTGTCCAATCCAGGTTCAAACTAGGCCATAACGTTACGACTAGTTTGGTTGTTCGTAGTACCTTTAACTCATTTATTTAGTGTTCTTGATTATTCGTGTTGAATCAGACCCGTGTATCCTTACAACCACGTATAAATTCAATTGTTATTCATTTTAAGGGTAAACAATTTGGCACCCAACGTGGGGCTAAGGATAATAGTGGTGATTTGATACAAATTTCCATAATGCACTATATTTTACGCTTGTTCTTTAAGTTTTCAATTTCAGGTCATCTTAAAGATGTCAAATTCTCAGTTTGCTCATTTGAACTTGAGGCTGAATCTGGCCATCATGGCAAAAATAAGAACCTGGTGCCTAGCAATGAGGTGCCCGCTGCTAGTTCCAACGGAGTCCCGGTTGCCGATCTAATCGACGCCAATTCATAGGTCGCTTCGACACACATTTACCAACTGACCCCGAAAATAGCGTCTGTGGAGGCCCTCGACCGATAGTTGTAGAAACGCCTGAAGGGGAAGGTGATGGGATAAGTGTGTGGCTAATCTTCGAAATGTTGCAAACTCAACAGGCAGCAATAGCACAGCTACACAATCAAGGCCACCCCCTGGTAGGGTTGAGACCGAACGATCCCGAGAGAACACCTGAAGAAATGAGTAAACCATCAAAAGGTTAGGTGAAGCTGAGCCCTAGGCCAACCCCGAGGTAATGAAAATTCTTGAAGCACTGATGAAGTGATGATTGGGCCGTTCAGGCATTCACTCAAGGACTTAACTACAGAAGCTCCTTGACTTCGCAGCAGCTAAAACAAAATTTAGTCGAATATCCGGCGGTAACTTGGGCCGACATCCACAACAGATACCAATCAAAAATTAGAGTCAAGGACGACCAACTCGGAGCCCCCTCTGGGTCCGTTTATCCCGTTAGAATCAACAACAGGTCTAAGAGAGTCGTCGATCATGACTCAAGATCGATCCAATACCAGTAACCGAACAATAGAGATTGCAGGGGAAACGGGTCCGAGCGTCACCCTACGATGAACGAAAAGAGAAATGATCAAGGGCCCAATAGCTGAGGTCTGATGAACAAAAATAGTTTCAACAAATCACTCGGGGCCAGGGAGGCACCAAGATTGTCAGAATATAACTTCAACGTTGATGCTGCCACTATCGTGTCGGCCATCGGGCGCATCAAGGATACCAAGTGGCCTCAACCATTAAAGTCTGAACCTAACGAGAGAGATCCTAACTTGATAGGTAAGTATCATGGCACTCATGGTCACAGGACCGAGGATTGCCGGCAATTAAGGGAAGAAGTTGCCCGGTTGTTTAATAAGGGACACCGACGAGAATTCCTAAGTGATTGAGCCAAGAACCGCTTCAGAAACAGGGATGCCAGCAAACAGACCGAACAGGAGGAACCTCAACACATCATCAACATGATCATTAGAGGGGTTGATATCCCTCAAGGGCCGATGATAAAATGCACTAAAGTATCTATCACAAGGGAAAAACGAACCTGAGATTATATCCGAGAGGGAACCATTTCGTTCAACGACGAGGATGCCGAGAGTATCGTGCAACCTCATAATGATGCACTAGTAATATTCACACTTATCAATAAGTCTCGAGTTAAACATATGTTGATTGATCCAGGTAGCTCGAGCAACATTATCAGATCAAGGGTCGTAGAGCATTAGGGTTGCAAGATCAAAGAGTGCCAACATTCCGGGTGTTGAACGGATTTAACATGGCATGCGAAACTACTAAAGGAGAAATAGCCCTACCGGTGAACACCGTCGAGACCATCCAGGAAATAAAGTTCTATGTGATCGAAGGAGATATGCGATATAACACTCTATTCAGAAGACCATGGGTTCACAACATGAGGGCGGTTCCTTCGACCTTGCACCAGGCGATGAAGTTCCCTACACCAGGAGGACCAAGACAGTATACGGAAAATAGCCGGTTGCAAAAGAGAAGTTCGCAGTCGATGAAGTACTTCTAATACCCTCCATTCGACATTCAAGAGCACGGCCGACTAGAAAGGCCAAAGTTAAATAGCAATCACCGATGCCGGTCCTGGTCGAATCAGAGGAACGAGGAGTTGATGAGGAGTATGATTATGGAGTTTCGAGATCATTCATAGCTCCAGATGATACTGACACCACCAAGTCAACTGTGGAAGAGTTGGAGCAAGTCATATTGATCGAGCACGTGTTGGATCGAAAGGTATACCTGAGCACGGGGTTAGACCCCAGGCTTAGGAAAAAACTCATTAATTTTCTTAAGCTAACATAGATTATTTTGCTTGGTCCCACCTTGACATGACAGGGATCCCACCGGAGGTAACCACTCATAAGCTGAGTTTGGACCAGAAGTTCCACCCGGTTAAGCAGAAGAGAAGACCTCAATCTGAGGTCAAGCATGCATTCATCAAAGAGGAGGTATCTAAACTCCTTTAAATAGGTTCCATTCAGGAAGTTAAGTACTCGGACTGGTTTGCTAACGTAGTAGTAGAGCCTAAAAAAGGAAATAAGCAAAGAATGTGTGTAGGTCACAAATATTTGAACAAGGCGTGCCCTAAGGACTCTTTTCCTTTGCCTAACATCGATCGCATGATCGACGCGACGGCCGGGCACAAGATACTCAGCTTTCTCGATGCCTTTTCTGGATACAATCAAATTCGGATGGACCCGAACGATCAAGAAAAAACTTCCTTTATAACTAAAATTTGGCACCTATTGTTATAACGTAATGCCGTTCACAATAAAGAATGCTGGTGCTAGTTATCAATGCCTAGTAAACTGGATGTTCGAAGAACAGATAAGAAAATCAATGGAAGTTTATATTGATGACATGTTAGTTAAGACCCTGCGAGCAGAGGACCATTTGAAACATTTGCAGGAAACATTCGACATATTGAAGAAATACAATAAGAAGCTGAACCTGGAAAGTGAGCATTTGCGGCAGGTTCATGGTATCCAATCGAGGGATAGAGATCAACCCCGATAAAATCAAATCCAAAGAAGACATCACTATGGTGGACAATGTCAAGGCCATTCAGAGGCTGACCGGGCGTATAGGCTCCCTGGGCTGGTTCATATCGAGATCCTCAGAGAAAAGCCATCAGTTCTTCTCATTATTGAAGAAGAAGAATAAATTTTCCTGGACCCCCAAATGCCAACAACCTTAGGAGGAATTCAAACGGTACCTTTCGAGTCCCCCATGCTCCACACTCCAAAGGCGGATAAACAGTTGTACCATTACATGGCGATTTCCAAGGTGGTGGTAAGTAGAGTGTTAGTCCAAGAAGAGGAAGGTATGCATTCCCCAATTTACTATGTCTGTAGAACTCTAGGCAAGGCCAAAACGAGGTATCCTCACTTGGAAAAATTACCCCCCCCCCTTATCTATAAAAAGAGCTCTTTCTCCTTTTCATAATAATAAGGTAAGCATCCAGCTCTCGATCCAGAGCTACTGCTTCAAGAATCAACTGTATCAATATAGTAATAGGATGCATCTGCTGAAGGCAAGACTCATGTAACAACAAGCTAGACCGAAGCTCAGCCATAGTTGGTTTTGGTCGTTGAAGCTTCGCCGTAGTGACAAAGCTTTCATAGTCTGAAGGCAGGCCAGCAAGAAGGAATGTAAACATATCAGATTGGGACACCGGTGCATTGATAGATGCCAAGGAGTCACAACTGTTCTTGAATGTACGAAGGTAAGCCTCCATAAACTTCTTTTCATCCAAAAATTGACTCTAGTTTTTTACATTGCTTTCGTTGCAAAATACTGAATTCCTCCAGGAAGATAAAATCGTACTTTCAATCTCATCCCACATGTGTCTTAACTGTAAGGCCCCGTGAAATTTTTCCAAAGAATTCAAGTTTTTTGGCGCCAAGGAATTCAAGTTTTGGGTTGAAGAATGCACTAAGGAGTTGATGAAAACTTTTTAGCAGAAGAAGGCAGTTTTGCGGTCAAGTTCGCGATCGCAGAACCATTCTATGAGCCGCATACGCATCACAGAGTTGAGCAGAAAATTTGTTGAATTTTGAAAGTCATTTTGTGGTCCATTATGTGATCGCATATTCATTTCGCGGTCCGCACTTCTGTCGTAGATTTGGCATGAAACATTTCGAAGGGTGATTATGCAGTCTATTTTGTGGCCGCATAACTGGTGTGAAAACCCAAGACCTGTCCAGACCAGCCCAGTTTTTGGGATCAGTTTGTGGTCCATTTACGGGCCAAGTACCTGTTCTGCGGTCCACTCTACGATCGCAAAGTTGAGTTCGAAGGGTCCTATTTCTGTTTTTAAAACCCCACCTCATTTCCTATAAAACGACTTTGGGGTTATTTTTGTCGGGTTAAACATATATTTTAGAGAGACAGAAGTGTTTTAGAGAGAGAAGAAGGAGCCCTAAGTGCATTGGTCATCAATCCCTACCCCAATCTTGAAGTTTCAAGGGAATCATTCATTGGACCATCATCTACCCAGGTAAGACCTTGTCCTAAAACCTTCATGCAATTGTTATGGGTTTAATTAGGTTATGGAGTTGCAGATAGGCCATGCATGTGACATCACGTGGTAGTAAGTGTGATATTTTAACTATTTTAGGTAGTTTCTTGTTGCAATTGGTTGAGGGATGAATGGATTAACATTGTAGAGCTTTATAGTCGATTTTGCATAATATGTGTTTGACAAAATTTCCAAGAGAGTTATATCATGAGAATCCTTCTAATTATTATTTGATTTTCGCTATCTTTATATAGATTGATATTGCTAGAAGTGTTGGAACATCATAAGAATTTAAGGAAAGCTCAAAGCGAGTATGTTGGCTAAACTTCTCTCTTAGAATTAAATCTCACGTTGTTCTGGTAAGTCTCAAGTATGATGGGTCAATTCCTTCTTTCTCATGTCCCGAGTTATCCATTATAAATTTGACTATTCCGAATAAGCTTTGCGTCGAAAGATATATGTTTAAAATATGTTCCGAATGCTCTTGTCATACTATGTTATCATTTGAGAATGTTCTCAAAGTATGGATTATGTGTTGAAATGTGATGACTGCAAGTTGTGCTTCAAATGCGAGTTATTATGCCAAATTGTGAAAGAAAACTCAATTTGCTTAAGACATTTAATTTCTCATATGTGTAATTAAAAATCTTGATTAGAATGGCTTATTTTTGATAATCCATGATGATGTGTGAAAGTGAAAGAGGTGATCATGACATATGAAATTCAACCACTGTGCCAAGAATGATATTACAATTGTGGTCTCTAGTGCCAATGAAATGAAAAGATGAGTAAAAGACTATGAAATGAACTGAAAGTCCTTTATATAATAAACAATTGGGAGTACCGTTAGTCACCGAGGATGGGTAGGTTAAAATGACCTAACCCTGAAACTACATGTGTCGGTGTTGAGATTGTGGTATTGCGATTACACCTCCACCCGCACACATTGGGTGAAGCGGCAGGGCCGCTTTGTGTCGAGATTGTGGTATTGTGATTACACCTCCACCCGCACACATTGGGGTGAGGCGGCAGGGCCTCTTTGTGTAGAGGTTGTGGTATTACGATTACACCTCCACCCGCACACATTGGTGTGAGGCAGTAGGGATGCTTTATGAGAGATTGTGGTATTGTGATTACACCTCCACCTGCACACATTGGGGTGAGGCGGCAGGGCCGGTTTGTGTAGAGATTGTGGTATTGCGATTACACCACCACCCGCACACATTGGGTAGGCGGCAAAGCCACTTTGTGTAGAGATTGTAATTTTGATAGTGGTTGTGATTGAGAATATTCCCCTAAATCAGGATGAGATGATTGCTAGCAGAGGGTGATGTGGATCCACACGGCATTTTGGTGAGACGGCCTAGCCGATCGGGCCATTATCGGAATCCATGCTAAAGCATTATGGTATATTGATACTAATGATCTCCCAACCAAAAAAAATATTATTTCGTACTTTGAAATTTTTTCTATTATAACTTGACGTTTGGATATCATTGATTGTTCCTTGTTGCTTCCATAGTTTTCCCCTTCTTATATTGGCATTCTATGAGGATATTTAGCTTCATATACTAGTATTATTCCACATGTACTAACGTCCCTTTTACCGGGGGCGCTACATCTTCAATGGATGCAGGTGGTTCATCAGCGGGCAACTTTGATCTTCGTTACCAGTTACTCTCTATTCAGCAGGTTTTGGTGTGCCCTACTCTGTTCCGGGCCGTATGTCACTTGACATTGTACTTTATGTTTTGAGGTATAGCCGGGGCCTTGTCGCCGGCACTTCCATATTACTCTTTGGTTATACTTAGAGGCTCCGTAGATATAGTATGGGTTGTATAGTGGTGTTGGAAGAGTCTAACTAGATATGTTGTAATTGTATCACATGATCCACTTCAAATTATGAATGTGTAATATATTTTGGGAATTATGAATGAAGCGACTAATGGTAATGGAATTGGTATTGTTCATGAAATCCTCTCAATGGTTTATTAATGAAATAGATCTTCTCTTTATTCATGGGTGAGTTTGGGTAGAAGGTATTGTACAGGTCGGATTATCAGTTGAGCGCCGGTCGCGCTCTACGAAGTGGGGCGTGACAAACTTTGTATCAGAGCCTAAGATTTTAAAGTGTCCTAGGATATCTTGGAGTCGTGTATAGTAGAGTCCTTCTTACCGATGTGTTGTTGACCACATCTATAATTAGGAGGCTACTTGGACATTTAGGAATTTCACCTTTCTTTGATACTCTAGAGTGCGATAGAGCTCAAGATAGGAAGCTAATTTCCTCGCCATGTCTCATTTTCCAGATGGGTAATCCACGAGTTCGAAGCAACAAGGAGGGAATGACCTCGCCATTGAATCTGGGGAAGATTACACGAGAGTTCGTTAGGAGAATGTGTCGAGCCGTGGAGGATTGGAAGAACTTGTTGCTAAGGGAAGTGTCCTTGTTCCTATCAATCTCACCGCACCACCGGATCATGTGGTGAGAGCACCTAAGAAACGAAAGAGGGTTGTTGGTACCAATGAGCCAGATTGTTTGATTTGTAAGAAGTGCCACTTGGGGAGATGTTGGATGACTCTTGAAATATGCAATAGTATTGGAAAGAGTGGGCACAGGAAGAACAAATGCCTAGGTTGGGTACACTCATCCCGGTCTGCCCGATATGCAGGAATGAACATTTGGCGTCGTGTTGTGAATATGATCATTAGCGTGTTAGGGGGATGTTTATGAAGTGTGCAAGAAAGGTAAATATCAGGTCAGTGAGGCGAGTCAGCTTAGCGGATCTCATCCCCGTTGCGTGAAGTGTAGGAGGTTTCATTCAGGGGTATGTCACTATGGTATCAATGTATGTTACGGATGTGGAGTTGAGGGGCATCAATTAAGGCACTGGCCCGTCAATCTAAAGTTACCAAGTAAGTCACTCCTTAATACATAATTCCAAACACCACATACTTTTCCTTGTTGTATATGTACATCTATATTGAGAGCCTACATAGATAGGGTCTTAACAAGACGGTAAATCACAAAATATTGCATGTACCTACTATTAACGAGACGCATTATTCGTGAAGCCACTTTATCACAATTCTCTTACTTACAATATCTTGAGTAATTGAGTTATAACCCTAGGCTAAGACTTCCCACTTGCTTCCCTAAATTCTCAACAAGGAACTATACGTGATGAATTTATTGCAGAACCTTTTGACTCAAATGGATAACCTTATGCATGCACCGTCATAGTATTTACCTATGTGGTATCAAATCTAATGTAAGGCAGCCTAGAGTTGAGACATTTCTTGAGACTCTCTTTCTCTCCTGTGTATATGACTACTATGGTTCGACACTTTAATCCTTTTTAAATATTATCATAGACCCTTTTCACTGTTTAGTAATATAAGAGCATGTCTCAGCACCTATCATATGTGTACATGTCAATTGAAATGGTCAGTTGTCTACGTAAAGTTTCTCAAAAATTTGAGATTTTCACAAATGCGTCATAGGAATATCTATTGTTCGTCCATCTTAGTATAACTTTCATGTCCACCTAGATCATGCCTCAGTGAGTAACTCACTTTGTTCCTAGTATTGTAGTTGCCATGACGTGTCTTGGTATTGCTGTTCGAGAGTTATTATAGCAGAAACATGTCCAGCTCATAACAACTATTCGTTTTCTCTTGACACCTCTAGAACGTGTTATTATTGTGTTCCTTAGTTAGTAAATTCATTGTGTTGGTTTCACGACACTTATTGGATAACCATGAGAGATCGCATCCTTCTATATGTTGTTGTAACACTTATTTCTCATAAGGATCCTTAATAGGCTCTCCGTCAAGACCGAATGCATGTCTTAATCCCAATATTGAGGTATCCTAGCTACATGGTTTCACTCGTGTATGGTTGAAGTTAAGCAGCCTTACCGCGAACATTCCCTCCCCACTTCAGGTGGATGTTCCATATTCTGGCACATATCATGAGCATATGATTTGAAAGACAATTTGGTCGTATCACTAGTCTTCTCATATAGGATCAACTATCGGGAAGGGTTAAGCTGTCCGAATGATAATAATCTCCCAAGTGTTCAACCTCTTTTCCAACCTCGTGGCTTGTGGCATAGATTCCTGGTGTCAAATACTGTTAAGAGCATAATGCAACATCGTGTATTTTTGAAACTTCTATCACATTCATGGTGCAAGAATCCTCTCATTTCAAATTAAACTAATTTTCCCTACACTCAAGGAGGCAATTGATGTCACCTACTTGGCTATTTCTCTTTAAAACTTACCATTGCCGAACGTGACACATGTGGCATAAACCAATTATTACTATCTCTTTCATAACTCATCGTCTGCCAAGAATAACTGATGCCAACATCTTTATCCTCCCGATCATGCCTCCCACATATCACATGTCTAAAACGACCCACTTCTTTTACATCTTAGGATCACGTGCATGGTTCCCACATTATCAATGTGTACTAGATAATTCAGTGCCTCATTTGTTGAATCGATGATGTCATCACAATGATTAACCATGTCAGCGCTGTTGGTGGTCACCCTCATGTCTCTAAGAATATAACTTCCTAAGATGCCTTGGTCAGCACCTTGGTGGATTCATGAACAATTCCAGCTCAAACTCGGACCTCATTGTTCCTATTTGTAGTAGATCTCTAGAGAGTTGTAATTTCACATATGTCGAAGAATCATTCCATGATCAAACATATTCGAGTAAGAAATCCCATGGTCTTAGTCATTCAGTCACATCGTAGTATAAGGAGGAGGGAGGGGGTTGAAGGTCACCAAGGATCCAATTCGAATATTCAACATAGAGATTTAAAGTTGAAGAAAGTGACCGGTTTATTCTTCAGATTTTCTCCATGAAGCTATTATGTGAATTGGTATTAAAGGTAAAGTGGGTGTAGTACACATATGGACTTATGGAATCTTGAGGGAAAGAGGCCAAACTATGAGCATGATGTTTCCCCATCATAGTCCTCTATGCACCTGTTGCTTCATGTGTCTACGTCAAAGAAGGTAGTTGGAAATCATTTGTCTATTCGAGGACGAATGATCCTAAGAGGGAGAGGATATAAGGCCCCGTAAAATTTTGCCGAGGAATTCAATTTTTGTGGCGCCAAGGAATTCAAGTTTTCGGTTGAAGAATGCACTAAGGAGTTGATGGAAAATATTTGGCAGAAAAAGGCATTTCTACTGTCAAGTTCGCGACCGCAGAACCATTCCGCGGGCCACATACCCATCGCGCAGTGGAGCAGACAATTTGTTGAATTTTGAAGGTCATTTTGCGGTCCATCATGCGATCGCATATCCGTTTCGTGGTCCGCACTTCGGTCACAGATTTAGCATGAAATATGTCGAAGGGTGATTTTGCGGTCTATTTCGCAGCCGCATAACTGGTCTGTGGACCGCAGACCTGCCACAGACCTGTCTAGACCAGCCCAGTTTTTGGGTTATTTTTGAGTTCTATTTTGCGGGTGGCATACCTATTCTGCGGTCTAGTCTGCGATCGCATAGTTGAGTTCGGAGGGTCCATTTTTTGTTTTTATAACCTGACTCCATTTTTTATAAAAATGACTTTGGGGTTATTTTGGCCGGGTAAAATACATATTTTAGAGAGAGATAAGTGATTTAGAGAGAGAGGAACACTACAAGAAAACTGGAATTTGCTATGAACGTCGTTGCTAATCTATCGCTAAAACGCTCGTAGCTAGCAGAATTTCTTGATAATCCGTTGCTAAATGAGATTAGCAATGAATTTTTCTATTTAGCTACAGAATTTGTCCGTTGCTAAAACATGGTTTTTTTAGTAATGGAAGGAGCCCCAAGTGCATTGATCATCAATCCCTGCCCCAATTATGAAGATTCAAGGGAATCATTCTCTAGACCATCATCTACCCGGATAAGACCTTGTCCTAAGACCTTCATGCAATTTTTATGGGTTTAATTAGGTTATGGAGTTGGACATAGGCCATGCATGTGACATTAGGTGGTAGTAGATGGCACTGTTGAACTATTTGTAGTTTCTTGTTGAAATTGGTTGAGAGAGGAAGGGATTAACATTGTAGAGCTTTTAGTCGATTTTGCGTAATAGGTGCTTGACAAAGTTCCCAAGAAAGTTATATCATAAGAATCCTTCTAATTATTATCTGATTTTCGCTACCTTTCTATAGATTGCTAGAAGTGTTGGAACATTGTAGTAATTTAAGGAAAGCTCATAGCGAGGTATGTTAGCTAAACTTCTCTCTTAGAATTGAATCTCACGTTGTTCTAGTAAGTCTCAAGTATGATGGGTCAATTCCTTACTTCTCATGTCCCGAGTTATTCGTTATAAATTTAACTATTCCGAATAAGCTTTACGTCAAAAGATATATGTTTAAAATATGTTCCGAATGCTGGTGTTATACTATGTTATCATTCGAGAATGTTCTCAAAGTATGGTCTGTGTGTTGAAATGTGATGACTTCAAGTTGTGCTTCAAATGTGACTTATTATGCCAAATGTTGAAGAAAACTCAATGTGTTTAAAACTCTTAATTGCTCATATGTGTAACTAAAAATCTTTATTAGAAATGCCTTGTTGTTGATAACCCATGATGATGTTTGAAAGTGAAAGAGGTGATCATGAAATATGAAATACGGCCACTGTGCTAAGAATGATTTTAGAAGTGTGGCCACTAGTGATAATGAAATAAAAAGATGAATAAAAAACTATGAAATGAACTAAAATTCCTTAATATAATAAACAATAGGAGTATCGTTATTCACCGATGAGGGGTAGGTTGAAATAACCTAACCCCGAAACTACATGTGCCAGTGTAGAGATTGTGGTATTATGATTACACCTCTACCCGCACACATTGGGGTAAGACAACAGGGCCGCTTTATGTAGAGATTGTAGTATTATGATTACACCTCCACCTGCACACATTGGGGTGAAGCGACAGGGTCGCTTTGTGTAGAGATTGTGGTATTGTGATTACACCTCCACCCGCACACATTGGGGTGAGGCGGAAGGGCCACTTTGTGTAGAGATTGTGGTATTGCGATTACACCTCCAACCGCACACATTGGGGTAAGGCGGCAGGGCCGCTTTGTGTAGAGATTGTGATTCTGATTATGGTTGTGATTGAGAATATTCCCCTTAATCGGGATGAGGTGATTGTTAGCAGAGGGTAATATCGATCCACACGGCATAGTGGTGAGACGGCCTAGCTGATCGAGCCGTGATCGGACACCGTGCTAAAGCACGGTGGTATAGTGGTACTAATGATCCCCCAATCAAAAATAATATTATTTTCGTACTTTGAAATTTTTTTTGTTATAACTTGACGTTTGGATATCATTGATTGTTCCTTGTTGCTTCCATGGTTTTCCCCTTCTTATATTGACATTCTATTTCTAAAGAGGACATTTAGCTTCACATACTAGTACTATTCCACAAGTACTAACGTCCCTTTTACCGGGGGCGCTACATCTTCAATGGATGCAGGTGGTTCATCAGCGGGCAACTTTGATCTTCATTTGCAGTTACTCTCTATTCAGTAGGTTTTGGTGAGCCCTACTCTGTTCCGAGCCATATGTCACTTGACGTTGTACTTTATGTTTTGAGGTATAGCCGGGGCCTTGTCGCCAGCACTTCCATATTACTCTTCGGTTATATTAGAGGCTCCATAGATATATTTATGGGTTGTATAGTGGTGTTGGAAGAGTCTAACTAAATATGTTGTAATTGTATCACATGATCCACTTCAAATTATGAATGTGTAATATATTTTGGGAATTATGAATGCAGCAACTAATGGTAATGGAATTGGTGTTCATGAAATCCTTTTAATGATTTATTAATGAAATAGATCTTCTCTATATTCATGGGTGAATTTGGGTAGAAGGTATTGTACAGGCTTGCTCGACCGGGTTATCTCGGTTAAGCGTCGGTCGCGCTCCACAAGGTCGGGCGTGACAATAACCTCCTACCCACTAAAGAACATCATGCACAAGCCCGAGCTATCGGTTCGATTGGCCAAATGGGCCGTCGAAATCAGTGGGTACGATATTTAGTATCGACCCCGAACTGCCATAAAATCTCAAATCTTGGCCGACTTCATGACCGACTTTATGCAGGCCTTAGTGCCCAAAGTTAAAAGAGAATTATTGGTAGTCTCGGAGACTACCTCAGGAATTTGAACCCTTTTTACGGACGGCGCCTCGAAAGCAAAAGGGTTCAGGCTCGGCATCGTGCTGAAACCTCCTATGGGGAATGGAGTTAGGCAATCTATTAGAACTGTCAAATTGACTAACGATGAGGTCGAGTATGAGGCCATGATTGCAGGTCTCGAATTTGCTAAAAGCCTTGGAGCCGATGGTCGAAAGCTAAGTGCGATTCCCTCATCGTGGTAAATCAGGTCAATGGGATGTTTGAAATGAAAGAGGAACAAATGCGAAGGTATTTAGACAAGTCACATATGACGATGCATCAATTTAAGGAATGGACCCTATAACACGTGCCCTGAGATCAAAACAACGAGGCTGATGCTCTGGCTAACTTAAGGTCATCGGTTGATGACGATGAATTCACTTCGGGAACAGTCTTACAATTCATGAAGTCGGTGATAGAAGAAGGCCACGCCAAAGTAAACTCGTCGAATTTAACCTAGGATTGGAGCAACAAGTACATAGACTACTTGAAAACTTGGAAATTGCCCTCGGATCACAAAGAATCAAGAGCCCTGCGTGCCAAGGCTGCTAGATTTAGCCTGATCGAAGGGGCATTGTTCGGGAGAACGTTCGACCGCCCGTTAGCCAGATGCTTGGGCCTGGGGATACTCAGTACGCCTTGAGAGAAGTTCACGAAGGCACTTGCGGAAACCATTCGGGGGCAGAATCTTTGGTTTGGAAATTGATCAGGGTCAGCCATTATTGGACTGAAATGGAGAAGAAGGCGAAGAACTTCGAACAAAAATGCAACGACTGCCAGAAACATGCACCGATGATCCATCAACCGGAAGAGCTACTACAGTCGGTCTTGTCCTCATGTCCGTTTATGAAATGGGGATTGGACATCGTTGGTCCCCTGCCATGGGCACCCGGTAAAGCTCAATTCATACTATTCATGACTAACTATTTTTCCAAATAGGTCGAGGCTCAATCATTTGAAAAGGTCGAGGAGAAAGAATTCAATAACTTCATCTGGGACCATATAATATGTCGATTTGGAATACCGGCCAAAGTCGTGTGCGATAATGTAAAGCAATTTATCGATAGCAAGGTAAACAAATTCTTCGAAGATCAAAGATTAAAAATATACTATCAACACCTTACCACCCTAGTAGGAACGGATAAGCAGGGTCAACAAACAAGACCATACTTCAAAACCTAAAAAAGAGGTTGGTCCATGCCAAAGGGAAATGGAAGGAAATCTTGCCCGTAGTCGTATGGGCATATCGTACAACCTCGAAGTCTTGTATCGGGGCCACTCTATTTTCATTGGTCTATAGGGCTAAAGCCTTGATATCAGTCGAGGTGGGAGAACCAAGCCTCAGGTACCAATATGCGACCAAAGAGTCAAATGGCAAGGCCATGAGTATGAGCTTGGAACTGTTGGATGAAAGACGTGAGATGGCTTTAGTATGGTTGGCCGCCCAGAAATTGCGAATAGAGAGATACTACAACCGAAGAGCCAACCTTCGACATTTCAATATAGGGGACTTGGTGTTGAGGAAAGTAATATTACACACCCAGAACCCGAACGAGGGAAAGCTGGGGGCAGAATTTGGAAGGACCGTACCGAGTCATCGGAATTACCAATAAAGGCTCATACAAACTCGAAGCAGAAACGTTATGCAATTACCAAACAGCTGAATGTGACACACTTAAAGCAGTACTACTGCTAAGGTACGATGTCAATTACTCTTTAATAATATCATGAATTGGACTAACACTTGCAGGCAATGGATAAGGATGAATGTGGCTAATAGGTCAGAAAGCACGCGTTGCACTCTTTTTTCCTTGAACCGATTGTCCCAAAAAGGATTTTTCGGCAAGGTTTTTAACGAGGCAACAGTAAATCGTGCTAAATTAGATTTGAGCCGGTCTCAAACCGGAGTCAATGGGCGCATCAACAGTATCTGAGCCTTCTCAAGCTTGACCTCGAACACTGGGGGCCATTACCCTCGGGTTGAGGTTCTTAGCAAGGAAAGAAGGAAACTTTGTACTTGAGTAGCTAAAGCTCGGTGGTTAGGATTCATTGTAAGGGACAAACGGTCGTGAGAACCATGCCTACGTAGTCCACTTTAGCCATGATACAAATTTTTATCATGCTCTTTACATACTGAAATGAAAGAAAGTTCCACGTTGCTATTACGCATTTCCTTGCCTCTTAAAACCCGGATCCTAAGAGCCCACGGGCTACCCTTATTTGGGGACAATCGAGCCCAATGGCTACCCCTGCTCGGGGACTATCGTCCAAAAAAAGTTCGGATAAACTGGGCTACCAAATCCCAGAAGCACCAAACCTATAAGGCAATACCCAAAAACAAAAGGCTACAACCACCCAAAAAACGGATCAGAGACGTCCGAAGCTCGTAATCAAAAGTAAGACCTTTATAAAAATTCAAAACCTGCTAAAAGGTTACCCTCGACAAAAGTATCATCTAAAATTACTTAAGCATCTTGAAAAAACTTCTGGTCATACCGGGTTTTCAAAGCCTCGAGCAAACAAAGTTGTATCGAAGTCAGGCTCCGACCGAACCTCTGAAAAACAAACGCCCTATAACTACATTTGATTCTATGCTAAGTCATTAGAAACATTGCAAGAATAGAAATTATAAAAAGATGCTGAAAAAGTAAAGACTCGAAATTGCCAGAAAGAGAAAATTTTATATATATATTCCGAAATATACTTACAAAGGCCCAATAAAAACGGTCTCAAAATAAATAAAAATATGTACATAAGAAAAAAACTAAAAAAGCACGCCTAGTCTTCGCCAGGGCCCGACTCGTCGCCAGAAGCATCGGAGCCTTCGGATCCCTCCGACCCCTCGTAACCCTAAGAGCCTTAGTCACCTTCAGGCTCGTAAAGCTTCTTCGCCTTGGCCTCAGATTTTTTGGCTTCCTCGATCTCAGCTGACAGGCCAAAACCTCGAGCGTGGGTCTCCTCAAGGGTCTCTTCGGGATAGCCGCTTTATATATTCGGCCTTCGCCTTCAAGAAGACCTCGGGTGCCTCCACATCGGCCTTGTATTGGGCCACCATTTCTTCGGCATCGGTGAAGGTTGTGTCCAACTTGGACTTTATTTCCTCGTATTCTCTACCAAGGACGTCCCACTCTGTGACAGCCGAGCTGAGCAATGCTCGGAGATCGTCATTCAGCAAAGACCACTTATCGGCTTTCTTCTTCACCACCCAAAGTTGGACTCTACCGAAGCCAGCATCACGTTGGCGGTTTCCTTCTCCGAAGCCAGCAGTTCCATTTTGCTTTTCCACCTATCGGCTATGGCTTGGACCTCGTTCATCTCGACTCGAAGTTGGTCGATCAGGTCGATCTTCTGATGGATCTACGAGGTTGTGTTGTTAGTCACCACGACTAGCTCTTCGTTTTTAGATTCAAATACCTTTACCTTTTCAACCAGGTCAACATGTTCCTGCCTCAGGGTCGAAATTTTCTTCTGAGCCCTATCCAACTCAGCCTGAAGGTCCTTGATGGCCCTGTCTTGTTGCTCACTGAGGAACATGTACATATCCTTCTTTCGAGCTTGCTCCTTGAACTCAAACTCAAGCTAGTTGATCTCGGAGCGGTAACGGAGGAAGCTCTCGTGGTGAAGCAATGACGCCTGCAAAGCAACAAAAATAGTAAGAGATACTGAAACCTAAGTGGAATTCACAACTAAAACAGTAAGAGATAGCACTGAGGCCTCGTTGAAGAGACTCGACGCGCGCACCTTGTTCATCTTCGCTTGGTCCTCTTCAATCACCAGACATCGGAAGTAGCCGGCCATGCCCACTAGAGTAGATTAAACCCGAGCATCCTCCGGGACTGTAAGAATGACTGTTCTCTTACGACCGGGGTCCACACTCGGATCAGGAAACTGTTTCACAAGTTTTGGGCTCGAGCTCTGTCTGCCAGTTTCTGAAGGCACGTCCTTCTTCAGGATCTCCAGGTCGCCCAACCAGGAAAAATCTTCCAAAGTGGACATGTCCATGCCATCGAAGAAGGAGTGGAGAGGGTCGTCTGCATCGTGAACTCCTTCACTTGACTTCTCCTTCCCTGCTTGGGCCTCTTCAAGCATGGACTCGGTGTTGGAGGGTGTCTCCACGATGTCTATCACACCAGTCGCTTCCTTTAGAGCAGAAGCGACCTCTCGGGAGGTCTAAGCCCCTGTCTCCATTTCGGCCTCTTAAGTCGGAGGGAGATCGGCCTCATGGCTCTTTTCCTCGGCCGCCGCGTGATCCCCGGCAGGGGTCGATCCATGAGCGATAAATATGTCATCTTCTTCAGACTCATCCCTGAGCTGGCAAAGTGAGTCAGAATCCGGCACCCGGGAGTTGATGCTCTTCTTAGGCTTACGAGCCAAGGAAGCCGCCCTTTTTTTTGGCTTCACCTCGGGACTTGGGGAGCCCGAAGACTTTCTTTTCCTCTTCTTCTTCACCCCTGCGGCAGCTCCGAGCTGTCCTCTAATGGAGGGATCAATGGATAGGGACACATCTTCTCCCCCTTCCAACGGCCTAAGTTCGGTGGTATTAGGCAAACCTACGAAGGAAAGAGAAAATGTCAGCGTTACGTAAGTTCGAGGCATAATAGGAACTATTCTGAGAACGGGCCTCCCATCGGCCCTTCTAAAGCTTGCGCCACAAGCGCTCAAAGTACGACATATGCTTGCAGATGCCTTCGATCCACTCCTTGAGCCGGGGGACCGCATTAGGAACTCGAGCAACTGCTGCATGATCACAAATACTAATGGTGAGAAAGGGAACAAAAGAGACTCGACACTTAAGGAAAGACTACACTTACGAGATGCATTCCACTTCTCGGGAAACGGCAGGAACTTAGGAGGCATCAAATCTTCAGTCTTCACCCGAATGAAGCGTCCTTGCCAGCCTCGGTATTGATCCTCATCGATGCTCGAAAAGGGGGCCTTGTTGGCTCGGCGAGTGAGCTTGATTAGTCCCCCTCAAAACTTTGGGGACTGTATAGACGGAGTAGGTAGTCGAGGGTGAACCAAGAAGACTCAGTGTTGTTCACAAAATAACGTAGGAGGATCACGATCCTCCAAAGAGACAGGTAGATTTGCTCAAGGCACACCTCGTATCTCTTGTAGAAGGCCAAAACTACTAGGACTACCGAGCCCAGTGTGAAGGGATAAGTATAAACACTTAAATACCGCTCCACATGTGAGGTAGTATCATCATTAGGCCCGGAGACTACTACGTCCTTACCTCCCCATTTGCAGTCCTCTCGGATTGTGGGAAGGGTATTTCGGTAATAGAGCATATATATCTCGATGCCCCTTCACCTCGATCTTGTTTGGATGAGGCCTTCTCGACTTTGAAGTCATCTGCGATTGAACATCCCCCAGGAATAAAGCTTTTCATCGGAGGCTCTAAGGCCGCTTCGGTATTAGCCGCTTCAGGAGCAACCGCGTTGGTAGTAGCCGCTTTAGGAGCAACTGCTTCGAGAGCAACCGTCTCGAGAGCAACCACCTCGGGAGCAGCCGTCTCTTTTGCTGGGTAGGAGAATGAAGAGGCAGCCTACTGAGGAGCTTATTTATAACTCTTGGCTATTATAAATCTGGAAAATATATGACGATTTGGAGAAAGTGTATGAAGATTTAAGGTTTGGAAGTGAAGATATGAAGTTCTGGGATGAAAAAGTTTGGGGGTTGAAGATGAAGATATGAAGGTTCAAGAAACGAGATTTGAAGAATTGAGAAAGTCAAAAGCCTTTGTGGAGTTCGAAGGTAAAAGCTAGGATCAGAAAGTGAAGTAAGTGAAGAGGGCGAAGCTATTATAGGGGAAGTTCGCGACATTTCGCATTCGAAGATAACCAGCCGTTGAACGACACCTGTCCGAAGTCAGAACGACGCTACTGATGAGACGTTTCGGCTTATCCGCCATCTTGGTTGTAACGTGCGAAGGAAGAAATCGGGTTTCATCTATCGTCTCCTGTCATTTCAGCAAACCTACTCTCTGGGAAACGAGGGGACTGTCTGTATACGGGTAAAACCAAGGGTAACATAAACCCCGATTTTTCAGCGGGTCAAACGAAGCAAAGACATGACTGCATAGGATCGGAGTCGAAGCCGGGGACTCTTCGTACTAGGGCCCGAGCAGAGTGTTCGCCGCGGGGCCTGATAAGACAACACTCCCTGAACCCAGAATGAGCTCCCAAGCCTCGGAAAGCACTAAGAATGGTTGCACAAGACTAACAGAAGGCTGTGATATCCGCTCAAAACCGGATATCATGGTATGAATCTCTCCTAACGTCGTTAACATATTAGTAATTGATGAAAGAGGAGGATTTTTTACCTTTTTTAGAGTTATACTAGGGATGAAATTCTTCTACTATATAAAGGGGAAGCATTTTTCATTCAAGACACATTGTAACACGTATATCAAGGCAATATAAAATTATTTCTCTGCTTTCCAGCTATAATAACGTCTCTACTTTGTTTTTGCTCTTTGTTCTTGATTGACCTCAAATCCAAGACTCAACTGAGGGCAGAAACTATTGTCCAATCCAGGTTCAAACTAGGCCATAACGTTATTGACTGGTTTAGTTGTTCATAGTACCTTTAACTCATTTATTTAACATTTTTGATTATTCCTGTTGAATCAACACACACATTCCTTACAACCACGTATAAATTCAATTGTTATCCAATTTAAGGGTAAACAGTTTGGCGCCCGCCGTGGGACTAAAGATAATAGTGGTGATTTGATACAAATTTCCATAACGTACTCTATTTTACGCTTGTTTTTTAAGTTTTCAATTTCAGATCAGCTTAAAGATGTCAAATTTTCAACCTGCTCATTTGAACGTTGAGGCTGAATCTGGCCATCATGGCGAAAACAACAACCTGATGCCTAGCAATGAGGTGCCCCCTGCTAATCCCAACAGAATCCCGGCTGCCGATTCAATTTACGCCAATTCACATGTCAATGTCAACGCACATTTGCCAACTGGCCCTGAAAATAGCGTCCGTGGAGGCCTTCGACCAACAGTCCGAGAAACGCCTGAAGGCGAATGTGATGGGATAAGTCTGCGGCTAATCTTCGAATTATTGCAGACTCAACAAGCGGCAATAGCACAACTACAGAATCAAGGGCACCCCCTTGTAGGGTTGAGCCTGAACGTTCCCGATAAAACACCCGAAAAAATAAGCAAACCATCGAAGGGTCGGGGAAGTTGAGCCCGGAGCCAACTTCGAAATAATAAAAAATGCTTGAAGCACTGACGAAACGAGTGGAATCAGGTGAAAAGAAAATTAAGGCCAACGACAAAAAGTGAAAACATATAACTCCAGGGTTTATCAGATTTCGGGAGCACCCCGATATTAAAAGGACCCTTTTTCATTTTCACGAGAATGAATGTCCATTCGAGGCTTTTTGTCATCTCTTGTTATTGACGTTGTTGGCGTTCGAGATTCCTTTGGTTCTCGCTCCTTGGGCCCCCGACATGTTCTTTCAAAAATTTCTAACTTTCGAAGTTTCAATTGTATTCCCTATGTATATGGCACTTAATTGTTTTGATCTTGTGAATTTGTTCCAATACTCGTCTACTGCAACATCATCTAGTTTCATGATCGGTTCTTTTGTTAATAGACTTTGCTAAGGACGCCACGTTTCATTTGGAAAGCTGCATGTGGTGCATGCATACAAGTGGTACTTGTAAGAGCTTGCACGCTTACGTATAATCTCTCTCAAATACTTTGAAACTTCATTTTACGCGTACAAATACACCATATGGATAAGAGACTGCATTTTTTAAAGTAAAAGGCGCAAAAAGTGTATAATATGGTACATAATGAGTAGAGTATCTTTTTAAAGAAGAAACGCGCAAAAGAAAACAGGAACAATATTGTCCCACGTGAGACTTGAAGCAAAACGCAATAAGGTAAAAGAAATAAATAGCTTTTTTAGTCCTCGAGTTATCATTATATTTGAGTTTTAGTCCTCTTAACATTCGACGTAGCACATTTAATCTTCAATTAGATAATAGTGATTTGATTTTGGTCCAATCATTAATGTAGAGCAACAAGATACTACCCAAAGAAGACTTACAATTTGCAGGGGTTTTATTGCGGAGATTACTTGCTACCTCCGTGTTTGCATCAAAATTATTGCGATTACATTAAGCCCTATAATTTTTATATAAATTGCGGGGATCAGACTCACAAACAATGCGACATTAAAAAGTTTAACAGCACTCACGCGGGTAAACGAGCCAAGCGCTTCACCCTTTTCTCAACATCTCAACGCATGTCCGCACCAACCGTGACTCTCTCACACTAATTCATCACATGTATCTCCATTTCATCAAAACCTACAAGACCTAATTATTTCTCCTGCATTATCAAGCCTTTTTTGTGGAATAAAAGGATCATCAGGTGGCAACAATGCAATCACCAAGCAAATATGAAGTGCTCTACTTTTTATATATTTATAAATTGTGGAATCACTTTAGATTCGGTAAAGTTTAAGTTATCATTCCGATTAATAACATTTTTGAGTTAGTATTAGTTTAGTTTGATAACGCTTTAAACTTCTGATGTTTGTTAAAATGATTATTTGAGATTGGAATTTGACATATGCTATAAGTTACTCACTAAAATTGTTTATTTACTGCCACAATCTACTAAATTTTTATTTAAATAACAAGACCATATTATAAACCCCCATAAAATAATTTTTTTAAGATACTGAGACTCATATTGTGAAGGTTATAAACTGTCATTATTTGTCTTTGAACATCACTACAGATTCAGTATTCAATTTGTGTGAGTCACCGTAGAAGTTTTTAAAAGCCGTCGCAATATTGCTCGTAGCAATCGTAACTAAGGAATTTTTAAAGACTAAAATATAATACGAAGGATATTTTGGGAATTTTCGCTTTTCTAGTTTGGGTGAACTCGATGGATTCTTTCTCCGACAATATTTGTTGCCAAATTAAGATTATAATAATGTGAGTATGAAGATTTAAAGGGGTTATAAATGTGGGGGAGAGGCAGTATTTACAGCACAGACGAGTTCGTCTGTAACTCCTCCCTAAAATCACGGCTATCCCCCGCTTAGACAATCCAAAATGCATTTCCTCTACTAACCTTCTGCTTCAACTGACTAAAATGGCTCTGTCTAACTTGGAGTAGACTAAGCTTCATTTCATTTATGGTATCGTCCATGTGGTAGGCATCGTATTTAATAACCAACACACCCTCATTACTGCTTGTTTAGTACATTTTGACAGCGAACAAGTATACTTCTTATACAACACATTGCACTTTCATTTTGTTTAATCTAAAATTTGGCTATAAAATTAACTAACTAAATTTCTAAAATTAGACCATAAACAATCGATTTACAGAAATCTAACTTAATTCTTCTATGAATTGGAGAGGCTTGAAATAGAATAGAAAAGATAGTAAAATAGACAATTGCACTAAAAGAATAGTAAAAAAAAATAAAGAGATTCTTATTAGTGAATCTTCTGCAAACACCACTCGATCGAATACCACCAGTTGAGCGCCAATCTCAAAATATCCGTGATCCCCCATTAAATACGAGCGATTATTATGATTTTATTCTTTTAATTATCTCTAACTCATGTAACGTGTAGGAGTAAATATAAGGAGCAATAGCTTTGTAGGGAAACTTGCTGGATAACTAAAGTTGGCCCACATATAGTACCTTAGAGAGAGAAAATCTGACTTCCCTCTAGGTTCTTTGTAAAATGGATACAACTTTCAAACCATCAAATATCCCATCGGAATAACCTCATGTAGGAATATGATAATCTATCTCACTCACTACTAAACAAAATAGTCACAACTCAATCCCAATACTACGAGAATGAATCCCTCACAAATAATATCAAAGACAAAGGGAAGGAAAATCTTGTCCCAATAATTCTCTCTCAGGATGACAAGGATCGCCCATATCCCCTTGGCGTTTTTCCCTTATCATCAAAGCCTTCAGTCGTAGGATGCCCCACCAATTCCTCCACTCCAAACTGATTGATCTTTGGAGCCCACCTGAACAGTTAATCTAGATTGATCTAGGATGAGACTTCTTTATAGTCAAGTTTGGAAAGGAGAAAAATATGAGTAAAGCACTACACCAAGGTCCTTGATTTTTATTTGGGAATTTCCTCTCAGTCATGAAATGGAAATCGAAATTTGTCCTACAAAAGGCAACTCTATCATTCACTGCCATATGGGTTCATTTGTCACAACTGCCTACTGAGTTTTACGATAAATAAATACTAGAGAAAGTTGGAAGGAAACTAGGCAAAGACATGTGCATGTCTTCTACCTTGAGAGGGAGATACGCTCACGTCTGCATTCAAATGCCTCTTGAAACTCCAGTGGAAACATCAATCACTATTGGTGATCATAGATAATCGATGATCTACGAAGGAGAAGAAATTTTGTGTAAAGGATGTGGAAGGATAGGGCACACCCTTAAAACATGTGCACATAGGCCTAAACCACCAACCCTTTTACAGGAACAGCCCGAATGCTCCGAACCACACAATAAGAAGGATGAAAAAGGTGTTGGCTGAGCTACCTGGATCAATCAACACACGTTTAACTCGAGATTTATTGATAAGTACGAAAATTACCAGTGCATTATAATGAGGTACGATGCCCTCTACATCCTCATCGCTGAACGAAATGGTTCCTTCTGGGATATAATCTCGGGTGCATTTCTCCCTTATGATTGACACTTTAGTGCGTTTTATCATCGACCCCTCCAATGATCATGTTGATGACGTGTTAGGGTTCCTCTTGTTCAGTCTGTTTGTTGGCGTCCCTGTTTCTGAAGTGGTTTTTGGCTCGATCACAGGTGTCCGTTATTAAATAACTGGGCAACTTCTTCTCTCAATTGTTGGCAGTCCTCGGTCCTGTGGTCATGAGTACCATGATACTTACACATCATATTAGGATCTCTCTGGGTAGGATCGGTTTGCAATGGTCGAGACCACTTGGGCTCCTTGATACGCACGATGGCTGACACGATGCTGGTTACATCAACATTAAAGTTATAGTCTGACAATCTCGGAGCTTCCCTTCCCTCGAGTGGCCTGTCGAAAACATTTTTGCTCATCCGGCCTCGACTATTGGGCCCTCGATCGCTTCTCCTTTCGTTCCTTATAGAGTTGCACCTTGACCCGTTTCCCCTTCAATCTGCACCGTATGGTTGGTACCGATCTCGGACCAGTCTTGATTCATGATCGACGACTCTCTTAGGCCTGCCATCGGTTCTAATGGGATAAACGGACCCAGAAGGGGCTCCAAGTTGGTCATCCTCAACTTTGATTTTTTACTGATACCTGTTGTGGACATCGGCCCAAGTTATCGCTGGGTACTCTACCAAGTTTTGTTTCAGCTGTTGCGAAGTGAAGGAGCTTCGGGGGTTAAGCCCCTGAGTGAATGTCTGAACGGCCCAATTGTCTGCAACCGGAGGTAAGTCCATCCATTCCTATTGAAAGCTTGACACGAACTTCTTGAGCATCTCGTTGTCCCCTTTGCTTATCCTTGAAAAGATTCGATTTTCTGCTCTCGACCTTAACGGCCCCGGTATGAGCCTTTACAATGGAATTCAGGAGCAAGTTGTGGTACTATTATCATTGCTCCTTTTGACAGAGTTTTCCCGAACTTCATAAATAACACGGACTCGATTTCGTCTTCTTCTAAGTCGTTACCTTTTATGGCGCACATGTAGGAGGTCACATGCTCATTTGGATCCATAGTTTCGTTATATTTTAGAATATCGGGCATACGAAACCTCTTCGGGATTGATTGGCTTTGGCGCTGCACTCGGAGGAAAAGACTTTTGGACAAATTTCTTAGAGTTTAGGTCTTTCAGTATTGGAGGCGCTCTTGGGATTTGATCGATTCGGGAATTATATGTCTCTGCCTTCATGTCATTTACCTCAATTATCTTTCACCTGATTCCACCCATTTCATTAATGCTTCAAGCATCTTCATTTTGGTGCTGACACAGGTCTCAGTTCCAGCCGGCCTTTCGATGATCTGCTCATTTCTCAGGGTGTTTTCTCGGGATGGTTCGGGCTCAACAGTGTTGGGGGCGCGGCTTTGATTTTACAGTTGCGCTATCGCCGCCTGTTGGGCCTATAACATTTCAAAGATCACTCGTAGACTGATCCCGTCGCCTTCGCCTTCGGGTGCTTCTTCAGCATTTAGCCGGGCTCCTCCGCGAACGCTATTCTTGGGTTCGGTAAGCAGGTTGGCATCGATGGCCACATGTGAGTAAGCATCAACTGGGTCTGAAACTAGGACTCCGTTAGGATCAACAAGGGGTACCTCATTGCCAGGCACCATAGTTTTTGCCAATGGCCAGACTCAGCATCAACGTTCAAGTGAACAGACTGAGAATTTGACATTTTTAAACTGTCCTGAAATTGAAACCTTAACGAACAAGCGTAAAATAAAGTGTGTTATGGAAATTTGTATCAAACCACCACTATTATCCTTAATCCCACGATGACCGCCAAACTATTTACCCTTGAAACAGATAACAATTAA
This sequence comes from Nicotiana obtusifolia, assembly GCA_002018475.1. Taxonomy (NCBI): domain Eukaryota; kingdom Viridiplantae; phylum Streptophyta; class Magnoliopsida; order Solanales; family Solanaceae; genus Nicotiana; species Nicotiana obtusifolia. The sequence goes on along the minus strand of MCJB01034042.1, from coordinate 114,662 downwards.
ATTTATACGCGATTTTAAGGATATGTGGATTGATTCAATACAAGTAATTAAGGATAAAAATAAATAACCAAACCAGTTGTGACATTGAGCCAGGGCTCGGATTTAAGCTTCACGATAGTTCTATCCTCGGTCGGATTCTCGGTTTGAAACCAGATATGTAAGAAGAACTATGATTAAAATAAGAACTTTTCAATAGCTAGAAAGTAGAGAAATAAATTAGTATTGCTTTGATACGTGTTACAATGTGTGTATTGAATCAGAAACTTCTCCTTTATATAGTATGGAGTTTTACCCTTAGTACAGTTCTAAAAAGATCCTCCTGGTACATCAATTACTGATACGCTACCGGCCGAGATCCGCGCTGTGGTACCCGGTTGGGTGCGGATATCACGACCCTCTGCCTGGTGTGTGCAACTATTTGTAGTGCTTGCCAAGGTCACACAGCTCGTATGGGGTTCGGGGGATATTGTCTTGTCGGGCCCGGTGACGAGCACTCCGTTGGGGCTCTTAGTACGAGAAGTTTCTCCTTCGACTCCAATCCCATGTAGTCATGTCTTTGCTTCATTTATTCCACCGAAAAATCGGGGTGCTCATTAGCCCCGATTTTACCCGTATACACATATTTTTTTCTTTTTTCACTGGAGTTAACCCAAACCCCCACTCCATCCCGTCGCCCTATCCTTTTCTTCTTTCTGTCTTCCTCGCATCGATAATTTTTGAGTTTTCATAAAACATCATAAAGCCAAGATCTGTCTCCTATGAAATCGATATCGAGTACTGATTTAGAAATTAGATAGATCATGGTGAACAATCAATAATAAATTATCCTTTAGCACTTTATACTTAGCAAGAGCGAAGGAAACAATAATAACCAGGTGTAGGATTCTCCTTCCTACGATCACCAAACATTTATCCTTTAGCAAACAATAATAAAAGAAGGAAATATTAAAAAAAAATAAAAAAAGCTAATGAATCTATAAAAGCTTTAACCAGGTGAAAAAATTCCTTCTTCTTTTCTTAAAAATTTGATTTTGTAGTTGTTATTGCATTGCCAAGAAAAAATAATTTCTTCTTATAAAGCATATGTTATCATTGATGATAAATTATCGTTGAGGCCTCAATTGGGCCAAGAAGCAAATTCTTCGGTGAGGACTATGGCACCTGATAAGGCTGAGTATTTTTAAGCAGGTGGTAATAGATGTTTGTATGGTGGTTTGGTAGTGGTTGGTCTTCCTCAGAGAAAACAGAAAGGGAAAAAGAGAAAGAAATAAAATAAGGAAAATAAGGAAAATAAAAAGGATTAGTATTACCATAAATCAACTAATAAGTGTAAATAAATGTAAGGACCAATAAAACGATGACATGTAAAATATTTGGTCAGCGTTGAAAAAAAAAGTTCACCTTCCCATGCGCCTTGATAGATCAGTTTCTTTGCTAGTTCACCACCTTTTAGGTGGATATTAAATACACTATGAAAAAGAATAAGGGGTATTACGTCGCCCAAATAACAACTTATGTCTTTTTCCTAGACTATAAGCTCTAAGTGCGGCTAGAGCAACGGAGCGGAACATTCATCTCGAGAGTGCCAAAGTCAGCCAAATCAGCAAGTCAGACCTCTATTTTCTCCTTTACTCAGATGATTTTCTCATTTATAGGACCACTTCTGTTTGTACTCTTGAAACCAACACCTAGCTACTGTAACAAACAAAATTGTAAATATACCACAAGAAAATAATTCAACTACTTCCAGTTCAAAAATACTTCTCCCAAAGTTTAAAAAATGGACATCCTAGTTTCCTCTTCCCTATGATGGGGAACTAATGGCCAAGAGTTAAAGTTGGGCGTGAATTAAATAGGTCTAATAACATTCTATAAATTGAGTTACACGCGTTATGTCATTGGCGGCTTTCCAGCCATGCCCCATGACTCCTTGGACGCGCCCCGTGGCGTTCTGGCAAGCCTCCCAACGCCTAGCGTCATGGTCGGCCCCGTGGTCTTGGAAGCTCCAAGTGACAAGCGCGCAAGCGCCTCTGTCGCCCCACTGACAGCCAGCGCCAGTGCCCAGCCACAGGCAGATGCCCACAGCGCCACGCGCGGACCCTGAGCCGAATGACAAAGTTGCTGCTGATGGACTTGTTTCTACTTTGTAGAAGACTAAGTCCTTTTCTTTGTAAATATAGAATAGATTTACTTTATTTTCTTTCATTATGAATTTACAGCTTTCTTATGTCAATTCTTGTAACTTTGGTTTATTTATTTTAAGCATTATTCGGGGGGAACAAGCATTCGAAACTCTCTCTAGCAAGCAAGCATTTTTCTGTACTGGTGTCTCTCCCCCTCGACACCGCGTAGCTTTTGTAATAGCCTTTCATTTATACAAGCAAGCTCTTTTCTCAATTTTCTCTACAGCTCTCAATTCTCTCGTTGCTCACGATATTGATTTTCTCGTATGGCACTGACAATCTAGTCTAGTATACGGATGGGACCTCAGTTGGCGGACAGCAATCGGACTGACATCGATTGCTTAGCCTTACGTTGCCCTTCCAAAGAATCTCAGGAAGGCACCACGTAACAATTGGTATCAGATCCTAGGCTCGACATCGGACGAGGGAATGCATTGCCATTACACCATTTCTGACCATGGTGAATTACGGGGATCGGATCACTGTTCTCGAACAGACGGTTAATGCATTACGGCCTATTGTGGAAACTGTGCCTGACCTACAGACCAATCTACTGCAAAGGTTGGATGACCTGGATCGCAGGATGCACCAGGCCGAAATTGAGATCGAAAATATTAGCCGCGACTCGGAAGGAGACCGGCAAACGGCAGCCTCAGAGGCAGTCGAAATTTTTGGGAAATTTGAGGGCCTCCAGCAGGAGCGTGCCGAAGATTTAGGCCACAGGGCACAAGAGGCAGACAGGATGACTGCCATGCAACAGACCGTAGACAACTTGACGGGCCAACTCAATGTAGTCAATGCTGCTTTATAGGGCTTGCTTCGAGGATGCGTGAACCAAACCGGGGGTGCTATGAACTTCACTCCGCGGCCCAGAAACTGAAAATTCTTGAGCCCAAGCTATATAGTGGGGCTCGGAATGCCAAAGAAGTGGAGAATTTCATCTTTGACATCGAGCAGTATTTCGATGCCGTGGGAGGCCTAGAAGAAGCTAAGAAGGTGGCAACTCCTACCATGTATCTTCAAGGTGATGCTAAACTCTGGTGGCGGGTGAAATATGAAGCCATCAGAGCCGGTGAGGATACTCTCGATACATGGGTGGAACTGAAGGCTGCCATACGCTTACATTTCTTTCCCGAAAATGTTGAGTATAATGCAAGAAGGAAATTCCGTGAGCTCCGCCAGACCAAGTCAGTGCGGGACTACGTGCAGGAATTCTCTACACTTATGTTGAGTATACGTGACATGGGGGACAAGGACAAACTCTTCACCTTCTTTGAAGGGTTTAAACCCTATGCTCGTATGGAACTCCAGAGACAAAGGGTAGACACATTACCCAAGGCGATCCAAGCAGTGGAATGCCTTGGAGACTATCAAGTGGAAGCTCGAAAGGATAGGCCTCAACAACTTGTCAAAGGAGGATATAAAGGGGGTCAGTCAAGTACTGGTGGCCCAAGCAGAAGTGGAGGAGATAGGAGTGCAAACATATCTAGGGCTCCCTCCTCAAGCAATACCAGTGCTGCATCTACCAACAATGATCGGGGGAGAAAGCCCCCTTCAGGGTGTCGTCACTGTGGCGGACCACATTGGAATAACAAGTGCCCACATGCACAAATGAATGCTCATCAAGTTGTTGATGATGGGATAGATGATGAATCTGATGATGCGGATCAGACCGAGCCGTTAGGTGCCTTCAATGCAATTGTAGGTTCTTTTTCTGACACCTTGGCAGAGACCAATGTTGGTATCCGTAAGAAGAAGGACTCATGTCCTATCAACAAGAAAGGGAAAAAGAAGGCGGACGAGAAGACCCCTCCTAAGCAGGAGCGGACCTTAATGTTCGTCGAGGTGAAGTTAAATGGCAAACCTATTCGAGCAATGATAGACACGGGTGCAACCCACAACTATCTAGCCTAGACTCAAGTGGAACGCCTTGGCCTAGTCGTAGGAAAGGGCAGAGGTCGTGTCAATGCTATCAACTCACCTCCTCAACCAGTTGGGGGAATAGCCAGAGATGTGCCAGTGAAACTTGGCCCTTATGAAGGAAAAATCAACCTGCGAGTTGTGATCATAGATGACTTCGAGTTGATAGTGGGGTTGGAATTCCTGAGGCAAACCAACACCATGCCCGTGCCATATGCAGACATGTTACTGATAATGGGGACAAACGGGGCCAAGCCCTGCTCATGCCCGTGAATATGGCTGTGGAAAACATCTCAGCCTTGCAGTTAAAGAAGGGGGTCAAGAGACATGAACCTACATTCTTAGCTACTCTATGCATCGAAGATATAAACGCTCCTCGGGTCCTCTTCCTGCACCCGTGAAGGAGTTGTTACTGGAATATGAAGATGTCATGCCACAAGAAATGCCAAAGCGTCTTCCGCCAAGGCGTACTGTGGACCACGAAATTGAGTTGGTGCCGGGTGCGAAGCCACCTGCCCAGGCGCCATACAGAATGTCACAACCCGAACTCACCGAGCTTCTGAGACAATTAACAAAAATGTTAGACACAGGGATCATCGTACCCTCCAAATCCTCATACGGGTCCCCTGTGCTATTTCAAAAGAAACATGATGGGAGTTTACGGCTATGCGTAGATTACTGGGCCCTAAACAAAATCACTGTAAAGAACAAGTACCCTATCCCACTCATGGCCGACTTGTTCGACAGATTGGGTAGTGCGGCGGTGTTCACTAAGATAGACCTGAAGACTGGTTATTAGCAGGTGCGAATCGCAGAGGGCGACGAGCACAAGACGACGTGCGTGACGAGGTATGGGTCATATGACTTCCTGGTGATGCCGTTCCGCTTGACTAATGCACCAGCCACATTCTGCACCCTGATGAACCAAGTCTTTCGGGAATATATTGATGAATTCGTGGTGGTCTACTTGGACGACATTGTCGTATATAGCCAGACATTGGAGGAACATCTAGATCATTTGCGAAAGGTCTTATCACGATTGCAGGAGCATGAATTATATGTGAAGCTGTCCAAATACTCATTTGCTCAAAAACAGATCGACTTCCTCGGGCATGTCATTAAGGAAGGGCGGACCAAGATGGACCAACAAAAGATTCAGGCTATCACAGATTGGCCGCCGCCAAAGGACATCCACGCCTTGAGGGCGTTCCTTGGCCTATGCAATTTCTACCGCCGTTTTGTGAAGAACTACTCTCTCATTGCCGTACCGCTAATAGAACTCCTCAAGAAGGCCACACCTTGGGATTGGGGATCCAGGCGAGCAGAGGCCTTCAACGCCTTGAAAGCGGCTATGTCTAGTAGTCCCGTCTTGGCCCTCCCTGATTTGGCCAAGCCATTTGAAGTACAGACGGATGCCTCCGATTATGCACTTGGAGGAGTCTTGCTATAGGATGGGCATCCTGTAGCATATGAGAGCCGGAAGCTGAAGGATGCAGAGCGGCGCTATGCCGCCCACGAGAAGGAATTATTGGCTGTAGTTCATTGTCTACGCCTTTGGAAGCATTATCTGCTGGGAACCTCGTCCGTGGTCAAGACAGATAATACAGCTGTTAGCCATTTCCTGACCCAACCGAAGTTGAATGGTCGACAGGCCAGGTGGCAGGAGCTTCTAGCGGAATTCCACTTCAACTTGGAGTACCGCAGTAGGAAGACTAACCAAGTTGCTGATGCACTCAGTCGGAGGGCGGATCTTGCATCTGTGTGCCTACTCGCCACCCTTAGGGGGAGCGAAGTAGCCACCAACATCAAAAACCAGATACTGGGTCTCCTCATCAAGGATCCTGCTGCACAGTATGTGGTTACTTTGGTAGAACAAGGCAAGACTCGCCAGTTCTACATAGAAGATGGTTTCCTGAAAGTGAAAGGAAACCGACTTTATGTCCCTAAGGGAAGAGATCTGCGAAGGACCTTTCTGGCGGAATGCCACGACACTTTGTGGGCAGGTCTTCCTGGTGAAGAACGCACCATGGCGCTACTTTGCCGTGCATATTATTGGCCTCAAATGGCCGACGACGTTGCTCAGTACGTGAAGACTTGTCTAGTATGCCAAAAGGACAAGTGGGATTGTCTGACACAAGCAGGACTCTTGGAACCACTGGCTGTTCCAAAGCGGCCTTGGGAAAACGTTTCTCTAGATTTCATCACCGGCTTGCCCAAGGTTGGGGATCTTACAACTATTCTGGTTGTGGTGGATCGGTTTTCCAAGTACGCTACCTTTATATCGTTAGTGATCGCGACTCGCGTTTCACTAGCAACTTCTGGACTCAACTCTTCAAGTGCCTTGGGTCAAAACTAAGTCATAGTTCAAGCTTTCATCCTCAATCTGATGGCCAGACGGAGCGGTTCAACGGCATGCTGGAGGAATATCTCTGCCACTTTGAAACTGGTTCGCATAAGAATTGGGTGGAGCATTTGGATGCTGCTCAGCTGTGTTTCAATTCACAAAAGAGCTCTAGTACCAACAAGAGCGCTTTTGAAATTGTTACCGGACAGCAACCGCTACTCCCACACACTTTGAATGCTCCAAACATGACAAAGTCTCCCCGAGCTGCTAGCTTCTCAAGAGAATGGAAGCGAAATTTGGAGATAGTGAGGAGCTATCTTGTCAAAGCCCAAAAGCGGATGAAGAGGCATGCTGATCAAAACCGTCGCTTTGTTGAATATCAGGTAGGAGACAAAGTGATGATCAAAATCCCAAAGCGGTACTTATTTGCGGGAGTCCACGACCCTCGCCTGTTGCAAAAATATATTGGACCCTTGTCCATTGAAAGGAGCATTGAAAAAGTTGCATACCGGGTGGATACCCCAGCTTGGTGGAAGATTCATCCTGTCTTCCATGTCAGTCTCCTGAAACCTTGTCGGGAAGATACGGAGGATCCTTCACGGAGCCAACTTACAATCCCCAGTATTTGGAGCCCCAGTTTAGCTGGAGAAAGGCGTGCTGAAGCTATCCTTGATGATAGAGTGATTCATGCCTCCAGGAAAGATCACCAAGAGTTCTTGGTGAAATGGCAGGGACGTGACGCAGAAGAGAATACTTGGGAGAGGGGGACAAACCTCAAAGCCTTCAAGAGCCTAATTGATGATTACCTTGCAAGTAAGGAGCCGAGGACGTCGCCAACTCAGGTGGGGGAGAATGTCATGGGCGGCTTTCCAACCATGCCCCATGACCCCTTGGACGCGCCCCGTGGCGTCCTGGCAAGCCTCCCAACGCCTAGCGCCACGGTCGGCCCCGTGGTCGTGGCAGCTCCAAGTGACAAGCGTGCAAGCACCTCTGTCGCCCCACTGACAGTCAGCGCCAGTGCCCAGCCACAGGCAGATGCCCACAGCGCCGCGCGCGGACCCTGAGCCGAATGACAAAGTTGCTGCTGATGGACTTGTTTCTACTTTGTAGAAGACTAAGTCCTTTTCTTTGTAAATATAGAATAGATTTACTTTATTTTCTTTCAGTATGAATTTACAGCTTTCTTAGGTCAACTCTTGTAATTTTGATTTATTTATTTTAAGCATTATTAGGGGGGAACAAGCATTCGAAACTCTCTCTAGCAAGCAAGCATTTTTCTGTACTGGTGTCTCTCCCCCTCGACACCCCGTAGCTTTTGTAATAGCCTTTCATTTATACAAGCAAGCTCTTTTCTCAATTTTCTCTACAGCTCTCAATTCTCTCGTTGCTCATGATATTGATTTTCCCGTACGACACTAACAATCTAGTCTAGTGTACGGATGGGACCTCAATTGGCGGACAGCAATCGGACTAACATCGATTGCTTAGCCTTACGTTGCCCTTCCAAAGAATCTCAGGAAGGCGCCGCGTAACAGTTATCTTGGGTCTACCTTAGAAATTTGAATGATAGCTTTTCCAGACAAATACTTCTAACACTACAATCCAAAAGATACAATTAGTTATCTTAAAGCTAGCTGTTGAGAATCCATAATTCTTTAGCATATTCAGCCACTTTGGTTTGGTCGTACATGTTTTCACCTTTTCCATTAGTTGTCTTTCTCTTCTTATACCACCAAATCCTACAAATCAAGAACAAGAGTGCACAATAAAAAATCAAGAATTATGGTATGCTTGATATGTCTTTGTAAAGTAGTAGGTAACTTGAGTGAAAACTAAGAAAAAGCCTTGCCAAACTATAGAATTGCACGACACGAAACGGTGTCATTCAACAAATTAACTAAAAATATAACAAGAAAATGCCACAAAATCAAGTTGCCACTCTGCCATTAGCTGCATAAGTAGTTCTGAATCATGCAATAAATTGATGTCACATCTTTTCGTACTTTACTCACATAGCACATAGTAGTCCACTAATCCACCCATCTACAGCTCAACTTTTGTAGCTAACTTGACGTCATTAGATAAAGCACTTCAGCAACTCTTCACATTAACTTCTTTCAAGAGCTTTAGTTTATTAAGTCAATAACGTTAAGAACAACAAATTCAAATGATTTCCGTTGTACCTTGTACTCATTATGTTTTTCGAATAACATTTTCCATCACTCCCAAATACGAGCAATTCCAGTTCCACGTTCCACTGCCGAGCTACATGTATAGTTTCAAATTAGTTTTGAGTTGTTGGTTGAACCTTTGAACCAGATGTGCATAACTTGAATAAGTTGGAGGTAGAAAAAGCACAATTTAGTGATTCAATTTATGCTATATTTAATAAAGATTTGGCTGGTGAGATGCAACTAAATAATTAGAATAAAAATTAGAATACTCAGAACGCACCTACAAGGCTCTTAAGCTCAATATGCCAAAGTTGAACAAGAAAAAGAAAAGGACAATGTGAAAACAAATTGAAGCAATTACCTGCTGCTACTGTCGAAAGCATTGTTCCTTTTTCCTTTCGTTTCACTTTCAAATACCTATGCATTCATTCAAATTTCTCTATCCATTGTGTTCCAACCAAATGGATCAAAAATATTGGACAATATCACGCATTAAACACTTAATTCCTAAAGCAGCTAAGTTATTATTTTCATCCGACATAAACCAATATCTCGTCAACTGAAGTCTTGACAGTATTTATCTAAATCAAAAATAACAAAGTATCTATTCCGAAATATGCATGTATAAATAAGGCAAAATGGCGGCATGCATGTAATGAATCAAGCAAGAGAGAATCTAAAACTACCATGTATTCAAATTGAGCAGAAATAGCGATGTTGTAGCGAATATAGCAACCAGAATGGCAAAGTGGCAAACCAAACTAAGAAGAATGTGAAAGACGAAGAGACGAAAGAGCATCGTACATACATCTTAGGACGCTGGCAGATCGATTGTGCTCATCTCTCCATTATCAATAGGCTAGAATTCGTCAATAAGAACTGTTATTCAAGTGCATTTGTTTCTGTTATTCAAGTGCATTTGTTTATTTTACTGTTTGTTTCTCTTTATTCCAATTTCATCTACATCAAACAAAGGATTAGGTAGGAGTGGCAATTTGAGCCCAAGCTCGTTCAATCAGCCCAGTGATTAATAGGTTGGGCTACAAACATTTTAGCTCATGGGTCTATTTGGACTGAGCCCAAGTTAACCCATCATTTTTTATAGCTCATTCTGATCCATGAAGTATCCCAAATATAACTCATGAAACTCACACAAAACAAAGGGATCTCAATCCAACTTGTCTGAAAATTTACTTAGTTGCCCCACCATTAGTTTTTGTATCTAAGTTTAAAAATGAGAATCAAGGTATTTAAGTTTTAGAGTAAATATGAGAATCAACGGGCTAGCACCTTGCTTAAATTTCTCAAGCAATCATCATAAGAGGACCCAAAGACTGAAAAATCATCCATGAACACTTCCACGAATTTTTCCACCATGTCGGTGAAAATAGCAATCATACACCTCTGGAAAGTGGCTGGTGCATTACAAAGTCCAAACGGCATTCGCTTGAAGCCGAAAGTGCCATAAGGACAAGTAAAAATAGTCTTCTCCTGATCCTCTGGGCATATGACAATCTGATTATATCCTGAGTAGCCATCAAGGAAGCAGTAATATTCATGCCCGGCTAACCTGTCTAGCATTTGGTCGATGAATAGAAGTGGGAAGTGATCCTGCGAGTTGCCTTGTTGAGCCTTCTATAATCGATGCAGACTCTCCATCCCGTAACAGTGCGAGTGGGGATTAGCTCATTCTTCTCGTTCTCAACTACAGTCATTCCTTCCTTTTTGGGCACACATTGAACCGGGCTTACCCAATTGCTATCAGAAATAGGAAAAATCATACCTGCATCGAGCAACATGATTACTTCCTTTTTCACCACCTCTTTCATGATGGGATTTAATCTCCTTTGCTGCTCCACACCCGGGCGGTGTCTGTCCTCTAAAAAGATTTTATGCATGCAAAATGATAGACTAATACCCTTGATGTCAGCTATAGTCCACCCAATCGCCTTTTTATACTCGCGGAGGACTCTGAGCAATTTTTCTTCTTGAGTGCTGGTCAAGCTGGATGAAATAATCACTGGCAGTGTCTTAGAGTTCCCAAATAAGCATAGCGCAGATGCACTGGAAGTGGCTTGAGTTCTAGCCTTGGAGCCTCCTCAATAGATGGCGTGGAAAGGGTCAGAGTGACAGGCCTTTCCAATTCTTCAAATTTTTTGAACCCCTGGACATAACTGCAGGACATATCTAGTACTTGCTCAATTTCTCCCATCGTTTCATCTTCACTATTTTCCACATCCCCAATCAATACTCGTTCAACAGGATCTACAAGGCTCATATAGGGCACTAATGATGTGGAATCACTCTCCACCACAGAGATCGTGGATAATTCTTCATAGTGGGCTGGCAACCTGAGCGCTTTATAAACATTGAATACCTCTACTCGGTCACCTACTCTCATCGTCATCTTTCCTTCGCAAACATCAATAATAGCTCGGCCCATGGCTAAGAATGGACGCCCCAAAATAAATGGGACTTCCTGATCGGGCTCGTAGTCCAGGATAATTAAATCAGCAAGGAATATGAAAGAACCCACTTGAACTAGCACATCTTCAATCACTCCCTCAGGATGAGCAAGGGAGCGATCAGCTAACTGTAAGATAACTGTTGTTGGGCGTGGATCACCCAACCCCAACTGTCTGAACACCGATAACGTCATCAAATTGATGCTTGCTCCAAGATCACATAAAGCTCGCCCAACAGCATGTTTACTAATCGAGATTTGGATAGTGAAACTACCTGGATCCTTCAATTTCTGAGGCTACTTACCTTGAATTCTGGAACTACACTCCTCAGTGAGTGCCACAATCTCGAACTCGGTTAGCCTCCTTTTATTTGCCACATATCCTTGATGTACTTTGCATATTTGGGTACTTCTTGTAAGATGTCAACCAATGGAATATTAATTTGCACATGCTTCAAGATATCAAAAAACTTTTTATATGCGGCATTATCTCTTAATTTCTACAATCTTTGAGGGAATGGAGGTGGTGGCCTTGCAACCAATTGTGGGGGTTGCTCAGCCACCGCGCCTCCAACTGGCTTCTCTGACTCCTTAGGTTTCTCTGATGTTGATTCTATAGTGGTTGGCCTCTCATTAAAAATCAGTTGTTTTCTCTTTTTACACTGAACTTTTTCTAGTTGTCTCCCATTCCTCAACGACACGGCATTAAGGGCTGTCGTAAGAGTTTCTTCAGTGTCACTTGGAAGAGCTCCAGCTGGTCTAGTGTTTTGAGCACCGGCAAGCTGTCCCATTTGACGCTCTAAATTTCTCACTGTTGTGGTGAGAGCTTGATATTCGGTCCTGAACTTCAACAATTCATACCCATTCTCTTCTACCTGTTGAGGTTGATTGAAATTTTCTTGGGGTCTATAATGATTCTGATTCGGCTAATTTCCACCCCATGAGAAGTTGGGATGATTCTTCCAATTTGGGTTATAAGTGTTCCCATATTGGGCATTCTGATTCATTGGACCCCTGCTCTGTTGTCCCACATAGTATATAGATTCTGGATTCGTGAGGCACATGTCACTCATATGGTTGTCACCACATAGTTCGCAGCAAAGAGACATCTGTTGTACATGTTGCATCCGTTGTGCCTGTTGCATTGTCATTCTATTCATCTGGTTTGCCAATTTTGCTATCTCAGCTCTCATGGCCGAGAAGTCATCAAGCTCAATCAACCCGGCTTCCTTTTGTTTACTTGCCTTGCGTGAATCCCCATCTCCTTGCCAGTTATGATCATTAGCAGTGAAGTTATTCAGCAAGAGTTGAATTTCACTATATGGTTTCGCCATGTAACTACCTTCACAAGCTGAGTCAAGATTCATCTTTGAGGCCTCATCTAATCCATCACCAAAAGTGTGTCTCAATACCTCATCAATCTGACAATGATGCGGGCAATCTCTGAGCAACTTCTTGTATCTTTCCCAGGCTTGACGAAGTGTCTCTCCATCCCGTTGTTCGAACCCAAGAATTTGACTCCTCAATGACTTTATCTTCTTGGTGGGGAAAATTTTGATTAAGAATTTCCTTGCTAGATCGTCCCAAGTGTGGATTGAGTTTGCGGGCTCTTTCTGCAACCATTCCTTCGCTTCCCCCAGCAGTGAAAAGGGAAAAAGTGTCAGCCTGACATAATCCTTGGAAACGTGCGGATAATTGTAGGTGTCCGTAATTTCCAAGAAATTTTGAATGTGCCTTTGCGGATCTTCATGAGATAGACCCACATATTGACCTGTGGACTGAATCAGCTGTACAATGTACTATTTGAGTTCATATTAGCAAGATTGGGCCTTGCGGCTTCTATCATCGCACGCTCTGCATTACCTGCCATCTCTATTGCCTGTGGTTGAACTACGATGTCCAACTCTCTTTCTATTCCAGTTCTAACTTCGACCTCTCTCCTCACTCTGTGAAGTGTCCGTTCAATTTCAGGATCAAGAGGAAGGAGATTGTTTGCGCTTCTACTCCTCCGCATTCAAGAAAAGAGCCTGTGTTAACACAAACAAGGTAAACTGATAATTAAAACTTGAACAAATAACTAATAAAAGCTTAAGTCGGCAAAGTAGCTAATTTTTAAGTTTCCGGCAACGGCGCCAAAAAATGTTGCTCCCAAACGCACACGCAAGTATACGTGGCCGACAAGTAATATAGGATTTGGAAGTCCAGATATCGTACCCACAGGGACTTATATCAACTACTCACTAACACACCAATATTGTTATTCCGTCAAGCTAAATTCGAGTTTAAGAGTTTAATTATGCTAAACTACAATTCTAAGTAATAACTAAATTATCAAGTAACTAGTTGATTGTTGTTTATTCAGTAGAGACAGGTATTCCAGGGTTGCGATCGATTTACCAATCGTATTGTGTTCGAATTAACTATTCCTTTCATATAATTCACTCATGGTTGCTAATTAATCGATAAATGCTCTCATAGCCTTCTCTCGAAGTACTACTCACCTATTCTCAATAGATTAACGCCTATATTCCTATGAAATCAATCTATTAAGAACGCATTAAGATCACGATATTTAATTAAGCACGGTGATTAGGTATATTCCTATCCTAACCACAAATCCGCTCCCCCTGAGGGTTAAGATCATGCTCTCTTCAACTCTTCTCTAATCTAAACACGGCTTTCCCAAGCATAGCATAGATAGTAAATAGAACCTAACTGCTGGCCAGACAATTAAGCAATTAAACACAGAATTGAAGAAACAATCATATGTTGGTGAATTATAATCAAGGTTAAGTTAACGTTAAACAACGATATTCATGGCTAATCACAATCCCAGAACAATGGGTGTTTAGCCACTCATAATATAATCACACAATTACACAAGTTTTGAATCAATTGGAAATACTAGATAAAGATGAAGAAAACTGAGAATTCTCCGCTTCCTAACGATTCCGTGTGTGTTTTTCCTCCAAGGTGGCGTCTCTCCCCTCAAAAATAGGTTTAGTCTTGCTTTTATACGTGTTGGATAGGTCTAGGGCTGAAATAACCTTGTCTCGGGCGAATTTGGACAAAATCACGTCACCGGCGCCCTGGGTAGCGGCAGGCGCCCACCAGGGCGCTGCCTCAAATTGCCATTCTGCCTCCAACGCCACAAGTGGCGCCAGGCTCTGCCTGTGGCGCCCAGATGCTCAATTCGTCCGGTTTTGTTCGTTTTGGTTCAAATCTTGTGCGTTTCGCCCCCAAATGCTCCCGACTCATTCCTACACATAAAAACACTTCAAATTAATATAAATCATAGCATTTAACATACCAATTTCACGAAACTAGAGTCAAATATGAGGCGATATACATAGAAATATATATGCTTTAAGCTAAACATTATATATAAAAGGTTAAAAGGCTTTGTTTATGCAAGTTGGGCGGTTGGGCTATGACCCATTGTTTAGCCTATCTTGATTCAGCCTATCTTAGCCCAAGTATACTTTGGGCTGAGTTGGACAATGACCCATTTATTGACCTAATCCATCTTAACCCGCCCAAATTCAACCCAACCCGCAAATTTGCCATTCCTAGGATTAGGTAGCTTTGCTTTAATCTGATTGGTTGCGGCATAATTTCATAAATTTAATTGGTTAGCCTATCAAACGAGTTGTAGGTTGAACACAATTTTCTTTTCTTTAGGTCTTTATCTAATCCTTTGATAATTTCCTTTTACGTGTAGTAAATACACTATATGGATAAATTACAAATAAGTTTAATTTGTATAGTAAACGTAACAAAATTTTATACTATTAGTGTATTTCGAGGAAAGAAAAATATTGATGTAGCTGAAAAATCATCTTATTTTTCAGGTTTTATATTTCCCTTTATGTAGCCATTTGTACATGTAATTATTTTATAAGTGATCTATTAACACAAAATTACTTTTCTACTATCCACGCTTAAAGTTGAATTCATTACAAATATGTTATTATTAGACAAGCTTCAAATATGCTATGTTTAGATGAGTTTTAATTATATGCATTGACGATATAAATTTATCTATACATTCGGACCATATATCACATAATTAGAGTTTTTAGCCAAAATTATCACTTATCTATTGAGATAGGTCTTTTTTGTACTTATATACTCGTGAGTATCTTTCGTCCCTTAAGTTTGTTAAAGTGGAGCACTTTTAGGCCTCATTTATTTTTTTTAAGATTAAGACGTCTGAATCTGAATGCACGTCTATATATCAAGATGTATATTAAGATTAAGACATATGAATCTGAATAAACATCTGAATGTTAAGATTTGTATTAAGATCTAAATACTAAATGATTAAGACTTTCATTTTTAACATCTGAATGTATAAAATTTATGTTTATTTGAAAATTAATAAACATAAAATTCCAATAAAATACTAATTAATCTAATATTCCATCACTAAAATATGTAGCTTTTTAAAATATGATAGTTGCCTTGCTGGTGGTGCTGGCTAACGGTAGTGCTTGTGAATGCCGACTAAAAGCGATGGTTGGTGGTAGATTTGGTTGATGGTGGTAGTTTAAGGTGGTAGCTTGTGGTGATTGGTAGTGGTAGCTATTATGATTGAGGATGGTGGTGGTGGGTGCTGATATTAATAATGGCGGGTGGTGGTAGTTATGATTGAGGAAGATGGTGGTGGGTGTGTAGTTTATAAGGATGGGCAGTGCCAGCTATGGTAGTTGATGGTGAGGGGGTGGTTAGTTGTGGTAGTTGAGGTAGATGAGTGTTGGTTGTCGTTGAGAATGATGGTGGTGGGAGTGGTGGGTGGTGGTAGTCGATAATGGTGGCCGCTATGATTGAGGATGATGGTGGTGGTGGTGGGTGGCATGGTGGTAATTGATAATGGCAGGCAGTGGCAGTAGTGGTGGCGGCAGTTAATAATGAATATGGATGATAGCATCTTAATGAAATTAAGTCTCTGTTATAGATCTTAATGATGCAGACCTCTTCAGACCATTAAGTGGTTGTGAAGTAAAAAAAAACAAACACACTTAACTATTAAGATATGAATAATTAAGATTTAAACTTTAAAAAAAAAAAATTAATGTCTGAGATCTGAATGAATAAGATGCAGACCTCCATTAAGTGCAAACAAATGCGGCCTTAGTCTAGCTAACAAAATGAGGCTAACTTTGAAATTAAAACGAACGATTATATAAAATCTTATAAAACCTCCCGAATCTAAGCTTTTTTAAAAAAAAATTAATGTAATTTTATAGGTAGAAAAACTCAGAAAGCCAGTTAAATTTTGTCAATCAACAAGTGTGAAACTGAAAGAATACAAAGCCTAAGCTAGTGAGCCACCATCGGTGAAACTGAAAGGTGTTCTTTTTCAACTTCCCGTTCTCTATTTTTGTGTGTTTGTTTATATTTTGTTGAACTTTGAAGGAGAAAGACAGAGGATATAATGCAGATTTTTGTGTAATTTGAGGTTTCTGAGAGTTTACAGTTTGCTTCTATTTTTGTCTTCTTGGAAATAGTTCTTTTTCTCAATTATTTTTGTTGGTGTTGTGAGAACTTAAAGTCAACACGTTTACAGTTCGTTGGAGAAAGAAAAGAAGAGTTAATTAGATTTTCAAAGTCAGATCACAAAGAAATTCAAAGAACTATTAAAGTAAGGATATAAGCCGCAGAGCAATGACGAAGGCATAGCTAATGGTACAAAATGGATTAAAAAAATAATTATCCACCCATATTATCCATTAAAAAATAGATTAAATAATAAACTTTTTAAAAATGAATCAAATATGAATAAAATTTTTATCATAATATCCATATTATCCACTTAATAAATAGATAACTAATGGATAATCAATGGATTTAACTTTTACATTTGCAAAGACTTTAATTGAGAAACATAAGCCAGTGATAGTAAGGATATCCATATTATCCGCCAATTAACCTATTTTTATCTGTATTAAATATGAATCGGATTGAATAATTTATTTATTTTTTGCACTATCTATTTTCAACTTGTCCATATTCGACGATTATCACCTAGGCACGGCTTTTGAGACTCTGAAGGCAGGTTGCAGAGCTCAAGTGATTTTGACTAATGGAAAATGGAAGAAAAGGTTTTGTGCCGATCTTTGTACGTGAGATGCACAAGCGTAAGTTTAACCCCAAGTTAGCCCCATTTTGTTAACTAGACCAGAAGTGCTCCAATTTAGCAAACTAAAGGGAGTAAAAATGCTCGAAGGGTATATATAAAAAAACGATAATAGACCTACCCTATATATATAAGGGACAATTTTGGTTAAAAACTCTCGGCCTAAATCTTAATTGCAAATATTACTAGGTGACCTGATACTATCAAAATCTTTTAACATAACAAAGGATAGACAATGCGGCAGAAATTAAATATCCGCTAAAATGAACTTATCATTAATATTAACTAACAACTACATTTCCATAGAAATTAGATAGAATCGTCACTCGTTTAAGGTCTTTTGAAGCTTTATTAACTATGCTAATGCTGGCCTTCAACATAATATGACTCTTCTCTTATCTCAGTTTATATCAACTACTTTACAAAATTCACATAAACAGTATAGAACTTGATAAATTAGTGCCCCAAATAACTAGTATATGAATATCTGAAAAAATGTTCCACTACCATTGATCTGATACAGATAAAGAAAATCTGATCATCTCCACGTGATATGAAGATCAGCACATAAACACCTTGGAGAAAAACAATTAAAATCAATAACAAGGAACTTATCAAAAGAGAGAAAAGATTCCTCCACCCTTAATTGAACTAAGCTGGCAGATACTATAACTCTATTTTATGCAAAAACACTACTGTGTATTGATCAGCATCTTAATGACAATTATAGGAGGGCCATCATTTGGCAAAATAGGTCTCTTATCCAGCAATGAGGACCGCAACCAAAATGTAAAAGAATATAAATAAAATAGCTGCGAAGTAATGCTACATTTTTGTGCCTCCGCCATCCGACATGAGAGATGCAGCTGCTGCAGCTGCAGTAGGAACAACCCCTGTTGACACACCGGGTTTTGACAAATGGAGGAGCCTGAAAAAAATAGAAACCATTTTTATGTCTACCAAATGATAGAAATAAGTAAATAAACTAGTTTCCCCTAACAATATATACCAAAGGCAAATCCAAGATTTAAATTGGCTGGGTTCAACCTTTAGGTTCTGACCCCATTATGCTTTTGAAATTATGTGTTCAGATATATATATATGCGCTCTACGAAAGTACTAATTCAGTTCAACCCATTGTTTAAATACTCCATTCACCTCAGGGTAACAAACCAATATAAAGGTACTTACGGTGCAAGATATTCACAGAAGGACGATACAGCAGCAACAACTTCAGTGTAATTTTCAGATGAAGCAGGTGCTGTCACTTCAACTAGCTGTATGCCCGGTGTCACAGGCACTGCCTCATCAGTTGCATGAAGTTTCAACATCTTATTGATGGATGAAACTGTAACAGTTATCCGGGCACCTCTTTGGAAATGGAATGCAAAACCAACTCTCAGCTGCTCGTGGTCTAGCTTGTAGCCAAGTGCATAAAACATGCGCAATGCATTCTTGCTTATTTTGCTTTCTATCATCGGTCTCACCAAGACTGAGATTTGTTCAGCACCAGTGCCTCTCATCGGACCACCAACATGTCGAACAGTCCTATATTTAATTTTACACAAAAATTTAGGCTTCACATATTGCCAGAGCTAGGCACAGTATGAAACAGATCACTTACCATGTGGGTTCCGGCTGCTCAAGATCACATAAGAGACGTATTTCTGATGCTACTAAGCCTGAGAATGAGAAGTAACGGACTTCATGGTTATAATAACCCAAGGAGAAAAGTGTGGGAGGGAGAAAAAGGAAAAATGTAAAATGGAGCTTAAGTGGCCTTTTGACAAGATATGACATGTCAAACAAACACAAGTATCTCATCAATAAACCATGATAACAAACACCCTTTTTGTATTAAAACAGGGCAGTCAACAAGCTAATGAAGCCAAAACCATGAGTTCTTCAACTTACACATAAGATGTACTGAAAGCAAAAAAATACCTACACATAACTCAATGAATAATTGTCATGTCGCGCCGTAATACAACTAGAATGAGATGGACCACAAACTAGAAAAAACCAACTATATCAAACAGCTAAGGTAAGAAAACTTCCTATGGATGCATATATGGTTGCAAGAATTTGTCTCAATCGCAATATCTACATACATGACCACTGAATTAGTGGTTCCTAGTTCCATAGTAGTTTATGGAGAAAACTCACTTACCTAGATTTGGAACACTCTTAAGGCACAGTTCATGGATCCTTAAGCTTTGTTTACGTACACCACAAAGCCCTTGAAGCAGAATTTCGAGGGCCTCAACATGCTGCAGATATGGTTTGCACTGTCAAAATCTTTTTCAATATTCAAATGCTAAATTCCATATTCAACGCCATAAAGTTAGCAGGCACATTTTTGCAAGAAGCGGAATGTGCTCAGTGAACTTACTTGAGTCTCAATAATTCCCTGAACCACACACTCCATTCCCACTTCAATTTATTCTAATTCACATGCAAAAGAACCTTTTGCAATGGACCTGTGAGTCCAAGAACCAAAAGAAATTAAGTTGAACTAAAGAGTGAAAAGGAAAAAGTTAACACCTAACAAAATTATAAGAGTGTCGTCTACACTCTTCATAAGAAGTGCATCGACTGAAGATAGAAAGAGCAATTGCCTACCAAAGCCCAGAGTTAAGGAAAGTGAAACCAAAATCCTGCACCTACGAACTACAAGTCTACAATATATGACTAACTTCCTAATAGCAAAGACAGCATATCAGTTATAGATTAAATTGGATCCACCAAATGGCAAATGCTCTGAAAACATGACTGTCAAGCTAAAAATACGTTAAAAAGGACAAATGTGTTGGGTATCAATAAAGGTGAATGGGAAATGATGGGATAAAAAAAAATGAAAGGAATGTAAAAGGTCTCTTTTGCTTTGGTTAAGGCGTTTGTCCCACATAGGAAAAAGAAAGAAAAAGAGAGGTGTATATATAACATTACAACTTCTCTAGTTGCTAAAAGGGTTGAAGATGCAAGGACCCCTCGCGCCGTCGCCACCGTAGTCGCTCGCTCGGCTCGGCTTCGGCTTCGGCTACGGCTACGGCTTCGGATTCGGATTTGGATCGATTGATTATCTTTTTGGACAAAATTTTCCTTAATTATTTAATTAATTATTTATTTAATTAATTAATTAATTATTTAATAAATAGGAATCCATCTAACGCGGATCGACCCTGACCCGCGACTGACCCGGTCCGTTTTCTCTTCTCGGATTTTTTCAAATTTCCCTCCAAAACGTGATGACTGATTTGAATGGTTGCAAACATTTAGAATCAGTACCTCCAACCTGGTGACTGATCTGAATAGTTGCAAACATTCAGAATCAGTACTTTAATGGCTATAAATACTTGATGTTTTTCCAGAATTCATACGAAAATTTTTATCTGCTATTAAACTTTCTGCTATCAAAACTTTCTGTGTGATATACTCCCGTCAAGTGGTTCGTTGATTATTAATCGTTCTATCCTGAGAGGGGATATTCCAGTAACCTCGAGTACTGTGAGGGGAATAATTTCCTTAAGGACACACTTTGAACTAAGTGGGCTCGATTATATCCTAATTTATTTCTGTTCTTCTCCAATTTTCTATTGTTTTACAGTTTCTGTTATTATACTGTTTTACTAAGTGTTTAACAGATTAAACGTATACTGATTAATATTGCTAACAATCTTAAGGAAATTATATTTTTGTTTATATTAATCTGTTTTTTGGAGACTAAAACCTGTGTGGTTTTCTACTCCGTATGAATTTTGTATTCTGACTTGAAGACATAAAAACTTCGTTGGAATACTACTGTTCATACTTGTACAACGATTTGAAGAACATAAAAAAAACTTCATCGTTGCTGTTGGAAATTTTATTTTGCTATTCTGATTATTAAGTCAGTTTGTCAATTTTTGACAGTGAAAAGAAATGGCAAGTGGAAATACTACTTCTTCTGTTAATGCTGCACCAACAACCCGTACCGTTGTTCCACCGGCTGAGAAACCTGCAAAGTTCACCGGTGTTAATTTTAAAGGATGGCAGCAGAGAATGTTCTTTTGGCTTACCACTAGGTATACAAAAATTCACCAACGAAGACCCTCCTGAGCCTGCTGCTGATATGACGGCCAATGAAAAATTCATGATAATTGAGGCATGGAAACAGGCTGATTTCTTGTGCAAAGGCTACAGTTTGAGTGCCTTAGAAGATAACTTGTACAACGTCTACAGTGCAATAGAGACCTCCAAAGAATTATGGAGTGCACTTGAAAAGAAGTACAAAACCGAAGATGCTTGCTTGAAAAAGTTTGTGGTCGCCAAATTCCTAGACTACAAAATGGTGGATGGAAAAACCGTTGGAACCCAAGTTCAAGAACTTCAACTTATCTTCCATGACCTTATTGCTGAAGGCATGGTAGTGAATGAAGCATTCCAAGTGGCTGCAACGATTGAAAAGTTGCCACCCTCATGGAAAGACTTTAAGAATTATCTTAAGCACAAGAGAAAGGAAATGAAGTTGGAGGATCTTGTGATTCGTCTCAAGATCGAGGAAGATAACAAATCTGCTGAGAAGAAGTACCGTAAGAGTTCACCGATTGAAGGGCAAATGTCATTGAAGATGATGCTCCGAAAAAGAACAAGAAAAGGAAGAGGCCTTCTGGAAAGGAGAAGTATCCTAACAAGAAAAAATTCAAGGGCAACTGTTATAATTGTGGTAAAGCAGGCCATAAAGCTCCCGACTGTCGTGCCCCCAAGAAGGACAAAAACAAGGGTCAAGCAAACATGGTAGTAGATGTTGATGACTTGTGTGCAATGCTGTCTGAGTGCAACTTGATTGGTAACCCAAAGGAGTGGTGGCTTGATTCTGGCGCCACTCGACATGTGTGTGCAGTTAAGGAAGTATTTGCAACCTACACTACCGCTGGACCCGAAGAGGAGATATATATGGGAAATACTGCAACAGCCAAAGTTGAAAGATGTGGCAAGGTTATGTTGAAGATGACATCCGGAAAAGTGCTGACTCTCAACAACGTCATGCACGTTCCAACAATTAGGAAGAATCTAGTTTCAGCCGCATTACTCGTGAAAATGGGTTTAAGTGCGTCCTGATTAGTGATAAAGTTGTACTTAGTAAGAATGATATGTTTGTAGGAAAGGGCTACCTCACTGAGGGGCTTTTCAAACTAAATGTAATGGTTGTTGACAGTATGAATAAAATTTCAGCTTCTTCTTATTTATTGGATTCAAATGATTTATGGCATATTCGTTTAGGACATGTCAATTACAAAACCTTGCGAAAGTTAATTAATTTAGAAGTATTGCCTAAATTCGAGTATAATAAATCAAAATGTCAAATATGTGTTGAATCTAAGTTTGTAAAACATCCTTATAAGTCTGTTGAAAGGAATTCAAATCCTTTAGACTTAATTCATACTGACATTTGTGATATGAAGTCGACACCATCTCGAGGTAGAAAAAAGTATTTTATAACTTTTATTGACGATTGTACTCGATATTGTTATGTTTATTTGCTTAATAGTCAGGATGAAGCAATTGAAGCATTTAAGCAATACAAGAATGAGGTGGAAAATCAATTGAATAAAAAGATCAAAATGATTAGAAGTGATAGGGGTGGAGAATATGAATCTCCTTTTGCAGAAATATGTTTAGAATATGGAATCATCCATCAAACTACTGCCCCCTATACACCACAATCCAATGGAGTTGCGGAAAGGAAAAATCGAACATTGAAAGAAATGATGAATGCTTTACTAATAAGTTCCGATTCACCGCAGAATTTGTGGGGGGAAGCTATCCTTACAGCTAACCGAATACTCAACAGAGTACCCCACAGCAAAACACACTCTATTCCGTATGAAAAATGGAAAGGAAGAAAACCTAACTTGAAATATTTTAAAGTATGGGGGTGTCTAGCAAAGGTACAAGCACCCTTACCCATTTAGTTTACTTTCTAAGCCAAAGTTATTGGGTTCGGATAAACCCATAACTTATACTGTAAGTCCGCACCTATTTTTCCCTTCCATCACACCTTGAAAGAATAAAAAATGCAAATTTAATTGTAAAACTCAGAAAGAAATATGAAAAATTAGAGTAAATTAGAGAAGAGGCTTCCTTTAAACAGTCGGAGAAGGACACAAGGTAATGCAAGAAACCCAATTCGTTATTCCTATTTATGATATAAGAAAAAACAATGGAAAAGGGGATCAGTATTTATGCTTCATGAGAATTGTGACCCAAAATTAAGTAGAAAAAAATAAAGGGGGTGGGAAGGAGATAGGGTTTTACTCTCTTAAGAAACGAAGAAAAGAGAAAACTGGAGAGGTAAAGTCATAGAGGAACGTACGAGGAGTTTGCCGAAGAAGAGGACTGTTTAGCACTTGGTATTAGCGGCTTCCCAAGTGATTTGGGTTTCAAAAGGCTGCAAAGTATCAAAATAACACTCGGCATAAAATTTAAAAAAAGTCGGAAAAAATTTCAATCTTGTTATCTTAAATTAAAAATACGGAAAAGGGATATTTATGTCCCTCTACTTTTAAATATTACATAAAAAAAACCCTTATTTTACTATCTGGCTTCTAACGTCCTTACCGTCATACTTCTCTCTCATATACATTCCTATTTTAAACAGCGCCACGTGTCACCTTCTAAACAAATATCCCACCCCAAACAGAATAAACTCATATATTACAAGAATCGCCTCATTATCCGACCCAAAATCTTTAGGGGTCGTTTGGTAGGCTTTACTAAGTAAAATAATCTCTGTATAAAAATTTAATTCGTCCAATACAATATTTGATTGCTCAATTCAATTTATGCGACCTAATACATGAATTACTTGTACCTCATAGGAAGACTTAGCTAATACCAAAAAAACTAAGGGATTACTAATCCCTGCATTAACTATACATGGATAAGACCCTAAAATTACTAAACCGCTCCTCAAAACCTTTTCTTAAATTTCTTTATACACAAAAAAAAGAATATTCAAGAGTATAATTATAAAAAAGATTTTGTACAGTTTTGAACCAAACACAAGTTTAGATTATACATTGCATAGCTAATTTTTAATACAATGAACCAAATACTGATTAAAAAATAATTTCAACACTACAATCCCTATATTATTAATACCTGCATTACTAATCCCTATATTACTAATCTCTGCATTAATTGTGTTCGTACGAAACGGCCTCTTAATTAATTAGACCCACACACAAAACATTTCCCCATTTCCACCGAAACAAATCCTTCTTCTCTCTCACTGCAATGTCTTCCAAAAGAACCTCTATAGACTTGGATTTATGGCAGTATAGATGAGAACTTTTCTGCCTTTCATCTAGAGCATCAGAATATGCTAAGCATTTACCAATTGATACTTCAGATTTCACGCCAAAAAAAAAAACACAAATAGAAAGATCCCTTAAATAAAAAATTAAAGAAATAAAAAGAGCTTCATAAGGAAGAACATCACATCCCAATTCTAAAAGAGCCCTTTTCATCCGGTGAAAACAAAAATAAAGGTGATCAGTGATACCAAGTTCACTTGTTAGTGATGAACACAAGAAACAAAGGACGAAGCAGTAGCGTAGGGTCAGAGGTCGTCGGAGGTTCGTCGGAGCTGTAAAAAATGGATGTTCAGAGTTTCAACTATCTATTTCGTCTCCGGATCTGATAGATAAAACGAAAATATGAAAAAGACAGCAATGAATCGCCGGAAAAATATATTCCTGGTCAGATCTAGTAAAATCCCAACCCAAACCTTTTAGATCTTTGACCTCTTATATATATATTTTTCTCTATCTGTATATAAACGTGTATAGGTATATAGAAAGGGAAAGAGAAGGTGCCAGGTGACAATCTGAAGATTCTCCATAGTTTCAGGCGAGTTCGCCGGTAAAAATTTCGGCCATGGTTATAACCATAAGGTGAGGGAGAAGACAGGAGGAAAATATGAGAGAGAAGTAGTGGGGGTGGACTTTTGGGTCGGACAATAATCATTATTCGAACTGGGATTATTTAATTTTTATTTTTAGAGTCGCCACTTGGAATATTTTAATTGGTGTTCCAAGTCACCGATTTATTTTTATCCCAGATCGAGGAAAATTTCGGCTTTCTTTTTGAAGTCTGCGAACCAGAAATTCTAAGTAAGGAATTCTGTTAATCCAAGGGAAGGTGTTAGGCACCCTCGGATTCCGTGGTTCTAGCACGGTCGCTCAATTGTTATAGTCGGCTTATTATCTGATTTTAATACCTATTATTAGCCTATAGTGCATTTTACTTTATTTTGCTTTTTTCGCTTTTAAATTATTGGAAAATTGCGATGTTAATCAAAATATGTCACAAATTACGTCACATAAATGCACCCGTAATTTGTAATACTTTTTTAATTAAACATCGAGATTTTGGATTTGGGTCACATAAATGCACACCCGAATTTAGGAAATTAGCTTAATAGACTAACGCGCCTAAAGCAACTTACGCGTTTTTAGTTTATCGAAGGCTATGGAATTTGCTAAATAGCGCGCCTCGGTTTTTTAAGTGTTTAATTAGTGAGGGCCATATGTTTGCAAATTTATTTGATACGGCACACCCCAAATTAATTTAAAGGGGCTCTACTATTTAAAATTGTTAAAATCGGGACACCTAAAAGGCACCCCCGAAGTTCGTGTTGTCGCTATGTCACGGGAACCGTACCCATAGCGACAACACAATTAATTTCGTCGAAGATCTTATTACTAAAGTTTGGAGAATCGAGACTTATTTACACTATGTATCACTAAAAATTCCATGTCAAATGATATGCATATTTGATTTCCTGTGGACAGCCCACTGTACACTGCAGATCAACTAACCTAAACCCATTTGCAAATATAGCCAATAATTCAAGGCAAAACACACTTTGTACTTCAGTTTGAATCTCCAAAAGACAAACTATATAATTCTGAAAGAGCAAATGTTTTTTTTTGCAAAATGGCCGCATTTTGAATTGCCAAGTGAATAGAATTTTAATGGAAACAAGCAATAATACAAACATGACCATTACTTTCACGGAGGCAACCATACTGTTTCGGGTATCTAACAACCAATTTTGGCATCAATTTTCACAAGATAATTGTATTCGAAGCACAATCCAGTGAGACAGATTTAATTATACGTATTGTCCGCGATTCCATAACCAAAAGTGTATGTCGAATTTCATTTCTGATTGTGACAACAAACAACTGTGTTCACGTCATACATTTAATTTCTATAAAAAAAAATCATCGAATAACAATAATCATCAAGCTATTGGACAAGATTATTACAGGTCTTTTAAATATCATGAACTGCATTATTACAAAAAACTTTGCCCTTTTCCTATATGAACACTGGCCTAATTTCAGTGTAATTACCAAATAAATAAGGGTGCTTCGGACTACTGCACAGACAACTTTACAAACGACTCAACTCAGCATGAACTATATCACAACCAACGCAATAGACTGAAGAAACAGTGGCTACGCTTGAACCAAGATCGAGTACTGCATCCACATGTATGGCAGTAAATTAACATAAAACTGTCCACATGACGATAAGACTCATATACGATCATGTAAAGGAATTAGAAGAAAATAAGACTAACACACATGAGAACGAAGATCACTTAGCCATACTAATAGCCGAATAACGCAACAATTGATCCATATGAGCAGAAGACAGAGAGTCGGGCATTCAACATGTAGAACCGTGTTCATTTAAAGAAACAAGCACTATTATCGAAAGCAAACGAATAATTAGAGCAGTATGAACCGAATTTAAAGCGCGAGAAATCAAATTTCAGCGAATTTACACATATATTTCTAACTGGAATTACAGAGAGGTCCTGAAACGTACCTATATAACTTAAAAACTTAGGCGATTTTCGACACAGCAAACAACGATCCAGCAGCTAGCAATGGAATTTCTGCTTCAAAGTTAAATCCCCTGCTTTTAGTTCGTATATTCCGGAAATTTTGCTAATTGGAACTCCACTCTCTGTTTTTACTCTTCTTTTCTTTCAATGTTTTTCTTAGACCCTTTTTTTTTTTTTGCTAATTTCATGGATTCTTAGATCTACTAAATAACAAGTTTAAGGCCGGTTAACGGAAAACGGGTTAGGGATTTGGAGAAAGGAGGGGATGGGGGTTGTTTGATATTAATTTGAAGGTGTTTGGAGGTGAGCCGCCACCGTGAGGTGATTTCCGGCAGCGGTCGACGGTGGTGAGAGAAGGTAGAGGAGAGAGTCTGAGAGGCTACTAGGGTGCGTCCGTTGGCTTCGAGAACGGAAGATGATGGTGAGAGTCGCTGGTGGGGAAAGGGGGTGAAGGAGATCCGCTGCTTCTGTTTTTTTGGAAGGGTCGTAGGGTTTGGTTTAGGATGATTTTATATGGGGGATGGATTAGTTCCTGGCCGTTGATCATGTTAAGATCAACGGCCTAGATTAAGGGGAGGGGAAATGACTTCTGGGCTGACCTGTTGGGCTGGTCGAATTGGGCCTATTTCTTTTGAAACTTTGGCCCAGTCCGTTTTTAACTCTAATTAATCCCTCTCTTTAATTGGTTAACTAATTTTCTAAAAAACAAAAATCCTAGTAATATATAAAAATAAAAATCTTAATTTATCAAAATGTGAAACTAAACTAAATTAACTATTTATAAAATTAACACGATGCTAGACTCTATGAATTAAACATTAAAACTAGGACAAGATAAAGATGCACTATTTTATGATTTTCAATTTTGTTTCTTGAATTAATTACCTAATACTTAAATATGAGTAATTATAGATCTAATTAATTATTAAAATGGCTAATAATCAATTCAAACTATTTTATTTATTTTTAGGAGTATTTCGGGCATGGCAAAAATCACGTGCTCACAACTACCAAACCTATTATGACTATCTCAAATCTAAGCTTTCTGTAAGTGCCTGAAATCTTCAAGTAGCATAAACATGGTAGCAAAATTGAAGCAGCGACACTAAGAAATGCTCCAACTAGTGACATGAGATACCCAAAGAAAGGTGTAGTCAGTGCTACAATGACACTGCTAACCAACAAGGTGGTTCGAATCAGGGGGCTAAATGATGATGATCCTTCATCGTTGTAAGACTGGAAATGTTCCTTGAGTCTGTTGACAATTGGTGTCGTCATTAGTGCATACTTGGCAATTGGACTGATCAACGCAGTGTATATGGCTAATTTTGAGCTAAACTTTTCAGTTGGAAGGTTCAAAGTAATTTGTGTCTCCACGTCCGAGCCAAATGTTGAGTACCCCATAGCTGCTATCAATGCATAGGTTGTGGTAGCGAACAAAAAGCACAGAAGCATTACCTGCAATAAAACTACCAAAGGTTAACATCTATAGCATGGAAAATCGCCTATACACATATGATAGTCTATTCTGTAATATGTTACCTTAGAAAATTGCTTTTGATTTTTCATTGAAGTGTACATAGTTGGAAAAACAGGATGTCCACAATAGTAGAAGGCGTATAAGCTAAAAGATGTCGGGATTCCTCTCCAATTCAGAATGACTCCCCTTTTATGAAAGTCGATACCATCATAAGTTGCTGTCCAGGAAATTGAACCAATTATAACAAGGGAAGCTAAAACTGCAAAGGCTGATACATATGCAAGAATGCTTATGTTCTTTAACAGTACGGTTGGCAATATGACAAGAGCAACAATCAAGACAAAGCTTTGTTTCCCGCCAAAAGTAAGTCCCCAAAACCCAAAGTTCACTTCTGGCAACAGATTATGCAAATTATCCCCTACAAGAATTAGGACATCGGTTAGTAATTAAAAAAAAAGTCTAAAAATGTTGTATTATCTCTATCAAAGATGTGTATGTACCGGTAACTAAGATTAGGACTCCCATTAGTACTACCAAACCTATTATGACTATCTCAAATCTAAGCTTTCTGTAAGTGCCTGAAATCTTCAAGTAGCATAAACATGGTAGCAAAATTGAAGCAGTGACACTAAGAAATGCTGCAACTAGTGACATGAGATACCCAAAGAAGGGTATTGTCAGTGCTACAATGATACTGCTCACCAACAAGGTGGTTCGAATCAGGGGGCTAAATGATGATGATCCTTTATCGTTGTAAGACTGGAAATGTTCCTCGAGTCTGTTGATAATTGGTGTCGTCATTAGTGCATACTTGGCAATTAGACTGATCAAGGCAGTGTATATGGCTAATTTTGAGCTTAACTTTTCAGTTGGAAGGTTCAAAGTAATTTGCGTCTCCACGTCCGAGCCAAACATTGAGTACCCCATAGCTGCTATCGACGCATAGGTTGTGGTAGCGAACAGAAAGCACAGAAGCATTACCTGCAATAAAACTACCAAAGGTTAACATCTGTAGTATGGAAAATCGGCTATACACATATGATGGTCTATTCTGGTAATATGTTACCTTAGAAAATTGCTTCTGATTTTTCATTGAAGTGTACAGAGTTGGGAAAACAGGATGTCCACAATAGCAGAAGGTGTATAAGCTAAAAGATGTCGGGATTCCTCTCAAATTCAGAATGACTCCCCTTTTATGAAAGCTGATACCATCATAAGTTGTTGTCCATAAAATTGAACCAATAATAACAAGGGAAGCTAAAGCTGCAAAGGCTGATACATATACAAGAATGCTCATGTTCTTTAACAGTACGGTTGGCAATATGACAAGAGCAATAATCAAGACAAAGCTTTGTTTCCCCCCAAAAGTAAGTCCCCAAAACCTAAAGTTCACTTCTGGCAACAGGTTATGCAAATTATCCCCTGCAAGAATTAGAAAATCGGTTGCCACCAAGTAAAGCTCAAGATTCATTAAAACCAAAACCATTATTCTTCCTGGTTTTCCAAATGTTCCATCTCCAATTTCAGGATAACTTCTTATAGTAGGATCAAAATCCATACATCTCTTGATTAACAAGGATGTGTAGAAGGTCGCACATGCAATGACGAGAAGAAGAATCATGCTTAACCACCCTCCTGAAGATAGCGCATATAGAGTTGATAAAATTCCAACTCCTGAAAAGAGAAAAGTTATACTAATAGGTTTAAGTCTCCAACAAAATCCAAGTGTATATTTTTTTTCTTGAAAACCAGTATCAGTGTGTCACACATAAAATCTCTCTCTTATCCAAAGAAATTTCAACCTTCTAAGACTTCAACTTTTTAATTTTCGCCGAAATGCTTCAAATTACCCTACGGACCTCCAAATCCAATCCGGACGCACCCTAAGTTCAAAATCACCATACGAAACTGTTGAAATCATCAAAATTAAATTCCGGAGTCGTTTGCTCAAAGATCAAACTCCGGTCAACTTTTTTTATTTAAACTTCAATAATAAAAAATGGTTTTTTAATTAAATCCTGAACTATCTGAAAATCAATCTCAACCACACACGCAGGTTGTAATACACATTACGAATCTTCTTAAGACCTTAAGCCGCCGAACGGGGCGCTAATTCCAAAAATAACCGGTCAGGTCATTACATAAAGAGCCAAGAAAAAATTATCCTACCAACGATCTTGAGTTAGCAACTGTGACTTTTGCCCTGTAAATATGATGTCACTACTTAGCATGGTGAACATTGTGACAATTACACAGATCATAAGAGTTTCTACTTTGCTTTCAGAAACAACTATCACGAAACTACAAAACTAACGAATGAATTAGTAATTAAACAAAAAGTCTAAAAATGTTGTATTATCTCTATCAAAGATGTGTATGTACCAGTAAATAAGATTAGGACTCCCATTAGTACTACCAAACCTATTATGACTATCTCAAATCTAAGCTTTCTGTAAGTGCCTGAAATCTTCAAGTAGCATAAACATGGTAGCAAAATTGAAGCAGCGACACTAAGAAATGCTCCAACTAGTGACATGAGATACCCAAAGAAAGGTGTAGTCAGTGCTACAATGACACTGCTAACCAACAAGGTGGTTCGAATCAGGGGGCTAAATGATGATGATCCTTCATCGTTGTAAGACTGGAAATGTTCCTTGAGTCTGTTGACAATTGGTGTCGTCATTAGTGCATACTTGGCAATTGGACTGATCAACGCAGTGTATATGGCTAATTTTGAGCTAAACTTTTCAGTTGGAAGGTTCAAAGTAATTTGTGTCTCCACGTCCGAGCCAAATGTTGAGTACCCCATAGCTGCTATCAATGCATAGGTTGTGGTAGCGAACAAAAAGCACAGAAGCATTACCTGCAATAAAACTACCAAAGGTTAACATCTATAGCATGGAAAATCGCCTATACACATATGATAGTCTATTCTGTAATATGTTACCTTAGAAAATTGCTTTTGATTTTTCATTGAAGTGTACATAGTTGGAAAAACAGGATGTCCACAATAGTAGAAGGCGTATAAGCTAAAAGATGTCGGGATTCCTCTCCAATTCAGAATGACTCCCCTTTTATGAAAGTCGATACCATCATAAGTTGCTGTCCAGGAAATTGAACCAATAATAACAAGGGAAGCTAAAACTGCAAAGGCTGATACATATGCAAGAATGCTTATGTTCTTTAACAGTACGGTTGGCAATATGACAAGAGCAACAATCAAGACAAAGCTTTGTTTCCCGCCAAAAGTAAGTCCCCAAAACCCAAAGTTCACTTCTGGCAACAGATTATGCAAATTATCCCCTACAAGAATTAGGACATCGGTTAGTAATTAAAAAAAAAGTCTAAAAATGTTGTATTATCTCTATCAAAGATGTGTATGTACCGGTAACTAAGATTAGGACTCCCATTAGTACTACCAAACCTATTATGACTATCTCAAATCTAAGCTTTCTGTAAGTGCCTGAAATCTTCAAGTAGCATAAACATGGTAGCAAAATTGAAGCAGTGACACTAAGAAATGCTCCAACTAGTGACATGAGATACCCAAAGAAGGGTATAGTCAGTGCCACAATGACACTGCTCACCAACAAGGTGGTTCGAATCAGGGGGCTAAATGATGATGATCCTTCATCGTTGTAAGACTGGAAATGTTCCTCAAGTCTGTTGACAATTGGTGTCGTCATTAGTGCATACTTGGCAATTGGATTGATCAAGGCAGTGTATATGGCTAATTTTGAGCTTAACTTTTCAGTTGGAAGGTTCAAAGTAATTTGTGTCTCCACGTCCGAGCCAAACATTGAGTACCCCATAGCAGCTATCGACGCATAGGTTATGGTAGCGAACAGAAAGCACAGAAGCATTACCTGGAATAAAACTACCAAAAGTTAATATCTGTAGCATGGAAAATCCGCTATACACATATGATGGTCTATTCTGTAATATGTTACCTTAGAAAATTGCTTCTGATTTTTCATTGAAGTGTACAGAGTTGGGAAAACAGGATGTCCACAATAACAGAAGGCGTATAAGCTAAAAGATGTCGGGATTCCTCTCCAATTCAGAATGACTCCCCTTTTATGAAAGCCGATACCATCATAAGTTGCTATCCAGAAAATTGAACCAATAATAACAAGGGAAGCTAAAACTGCAAAGGCTGATACATATGCAAGAATGCTCATGTTCTTTAACAGTACGGTTGGCAATATGACAAGAGCAATAATCAAGACAAAGCTTTGTTTCCCCTCAATAGTAAGTCCCAAAAACCCAAAGTTCACTTCTGGTAACAAATTATGCAAATTATCCCCTGCAAGAATTAGAAAACCGGTTGCCACCAAGTAAAGCTCAAGATTCATAAAAACTAAAACCATTATTCTTCCTGCTTTTCCAAATGCTCGATCTCCAATGTCAGGATAACTTCTTATAGTAGGATCAAAATCCATACATCTCTTGATTAACAAGGATGTGTAGAAGGTCACACATGCAATGACGAGAAGAAGAATCATGCTTAACCACCCTCCTGAAGATAGCGCATATGGAGTTGACAAAATTCCTACTCCTGAAAAGAGAAAAGTTATACTAATAGGTTTAAGTCTCCAACAAAATCTAAGTGTATATTCTTTTTCTTGAAAACCAATATCACACAGAAAATATAATCTCTTTCTCTTTTCAAAAGAAATTTCAGCAGATCACCATCATTTAAATTTAGTTCTCATCCTACATTCAATTAGAGAACACTTAAAGAAAGATCACCAAATTGATTTAATGTTCATCTCATAGTGTTGTGTAAAGTATGTGAAGCACAAGAAAGATAACGTCTTGTTCTGTACCAATTGTTACATGAAATTGTCTGTTGTCGATTCAGACACTCTAAAATTTCTGTTTGATTTCGACATTCTAATTAAATTACAAGATTCTCTAGCGCTAATGTATTTAATCGTACTTGCCAATAATGGGAGAAGGAATCAGCCATAACACCACATGTTGAAGTACTATATTTGAGCATAGATTTTGAGTACTAGGGGAAGATAATGCCATAATTTGAAAGGATCGAGGTGAACGTAGGGAAGAAAACATCGGCGATTTGATACTATTTAACAAATTATATTTTTCTGATAATATTGTAAACATTTAAATGAGCTAGATATATAGAGAATATACATTACATATAATAAAAACTACTTCACACTTGAAATTTGCAAACAAGAAATTCATTCAAATGTAATTATCATATACCCATCAAATCTAGATAACGAAAAAGATAGGCAATGACCTTCACCAAAAAGACGGGAAGATCTGAACCAGTAAATTATAAATAGGCATCCTACAGCAATGATGAATTCAGTTACTCAAAACAAAACCGTTCTAGATCGGCCAAGAATTGATCTGAGTGAAGAATTACAGTTCTCAACAATCACATACAAAAAGACTACAACGCTAAGAAAAAACAGAAGATAAAAGAAAATTTCCACAAGAAAAGATAAAAGAAAAAGAACCTGATAGAGCGTTGAGTCCATGAGAAGTCGTTTTCAGAAAAGAGGTTTTTCCGGTGATAATAATAGAGTCCGATGTGACTCCTTTCTCAGCTCTATCAAATTGATCATATTCTTCCAGCAGGGGCAAAGAAAGAAACTTGCCATTCAGGGATTTGGTCTCCATTTCCCAGAAAAAAAGTTGGACCTTTTTAGTAGGAACAGTATCTGTTATGAACCAAACATGGCACTACTCTATTTTATAAGCTACCATTTACTTCTGCATGGAACCAACCACTTGTCAATTTGACACGTTGTAAATGATAAAAACATGATGGATAAGAGGTTGGAAGTCAGAGAATTATATATAGGATTTAAGTTAGATACATTATTTATTTATTTTACATTAATTAGTGTAATTTAATATGTAATAGTATATTAATTTTTTTTCAAGTTATTAAATAATGTTTATTTTGAAAGATTATCTGTAATTATTTTTGAATGGAAGCAACCACTTGTCGACACATTGTAAATTGACGAAGTATTAACCTTTTATATTATTAGATCACTTAACAAATAAATATAAGTAACCAAATATGTATTAGTAACTTCAAAAAAAAAAAACAAATAATTTGTTAGAATAGGTTGAAATGTATTGATGGAGTGAAATTTTTAAAATGATTAGTGTATGTATGTTAAATCTATTGAGAATGGAAGAGGGGGCAAGGTGGTAGGTGGTTGAGAATTTTCATAAAGCAGCATATTAGTTGTATCTTTTACTTTTAAAAGGCTTTCCGATTTTTGTCGTCTTTTGCTACTTGTTATATTCTGCTTTCCACTCGTTTTGATTCAGGAAACACATGCAGGGTTCTTCATACTTTTGTACCATCAGTGAGGTCGACAGAATTTAATTAATACTGGAACTCATAGTCATACTTTTTATTTTCATATATGGACATCTTTTGTCCCAGTTGATTTAAAGATAAAGGTTAAAAGAAAATAGCACCTGTGACTCTACGGAGGTCAATTATTTATTTTTGCGGAATGGGTGTCTACATGTTAATAGTTTAATACTGGAAAACATTCCGCAAACAATTAAGTAATTAATTGTTGAGAGTTGAGTGGGCAAGTTTTGTTCGTAAAACATGTAAGTACTACCGTTTCACTTTGGTTGCGAAGATTGTCGCGGCTTTTATTATTTATTTATTTTGTTGGTTAGGGATAAAATGTTTTTTGCTGATTACAAAAATACCCACTTTTGTTGCCTTATATTTTGAAATTAAAATTAGATTTTTGGTCTGAAATTCAAAAGTGGCCAATAAATTTGAAGTTTATATATCCAAATAATATTCAGATTACATGCCTACTTTTAAAAAGTGGCCAATTATAAGTACAAGGCCAACACAAGCGTCCTACCGAGTGCCTTATTTTCATGGCTCTAGTATAAAACTTTTGGTCAATGATAAAAGAATCCCACCATCCTAACACTTTCCTTTTCAAGATTATGCATTTTGACATTTTTGGTTTTAAATGTTTTAATATACTAGTTATCGGATACGTATATCGCACGTGTATCTCATGTTAATTAGTATAAATATTTTAATAAAAATATTGTAATTAGTGTGTAATGAGTCGCGCAAAAATTAAAGAGAAATAATGCAAGCTCAAACTAATGAATGGTGAAATTGCTAAATCAACTGCTCCTCTAGAATGGCTGGTAATACCACTTAAGGGCGGAGCTTATTCAACATATATTTATTATTATTGTAAGGCACAATCATATTAAAAAAATGCTATCGGAAGAATTTCAAAATTGACATTGGAACGACTTCAATTATGCAACTTCTTATAATATATCGAGCATTCACTTTGTAGTAATTGCTCTTTTAATATGCGAACAACCCATAATACAAATGCCGGCTATGGTTATAAATGTTTCATGTAAATAATTTGCCTTCTTTTTCAGAAACTGTAACCTCCACATTTTTACAGCCGCATACATATCATGAATATAATTGTATTATGAAATATAACACAATCATGTATCAGATCTTTGAAAAATATACACCATATTATATTAGGATAAATAATATTGTATGGGCCAAAAATTATCTAGTCAACCACGTTAGTACTAAGAGAGCTTTCGAGGGCTGTCACGTGTCGTCAGTATAATTCCAACAAAAGACAGATTCAATCTAGATAACAAATTAATAATTAGTGTAATTTAATATGTAATAGTATCTTAAAAAAGAATTTCAAGTTAGTAATTAATGTTTATTTTGAAAGATCATCTGTAACTATTTCTGAATGGAAGCAACCACTTGTCATTTCGGTACGTTGTAAATTGACTAAGTGTTAACCTTTTTACACTATTAAATCACCTAACATATAAGTAAGTAGTAATCATCCATAAAATATGGAGTAGTAACTTCAAAAAATAAAACAAATTATTTGTTAGAATAGGTTGAAATGTATTGATGGTGTAAAATGTTTAAAATGATTAGTGTATATATGTCAAAATCTATTGAGAATGGAAGACGGAATAACGTGGTTGGAGATTTGAGTATTTTCATAAAGTAGTTCTAAAGACTTTGTGGTTTTTGTCATCTTTTGCTTTCCACTTTGTTGTAATTCAGGAAGACGTGCAGGGTTCCATGGTTCTTCATACTTTTGAACCATGGGTTCGGTGAGGTCGACAGCATTTAATACTGGAAATTAAAAATTAGATGTTTGGTCTGAAATTAAAAAGTGGCCACTTAGTGTGAAGTTTAAAACTAAAAAATAATATTCAGATTATGTCCCTAATTTTAAAAAGTGGCCAATTATAAGTACAAGGCCACATAATTCACCACCTAATGTATAACACAAGCGTCCTACCGAGTGCCTTATTCTCATGGCTCTAGTATGAAACTTTTGGTTAATGATAAAAGAATCCCACCATCCTAACACTTTCCTTTTCAAGATTATGCATTCTGACATTTTTGGTTTTCCATGTTTTAATTTATTAGTTCTCGGGTGTATTGTACATGTATCCTATGCTAATTAGTATAAATATTTTAATAAAAATGTTATAATTAGTGTGTAATGAGTCACACAAAAATTGAAGAGAAATAGTGCAAGCCCAAATGAATGGTAAGCCTATTCAACATATATTTATTATCATTGTAAAGCACAATCATATTGAAAAATTGATATGAAGATTTCAAAAATGGCATTCGAACGACTTCAATTATGCAACTTCTTATAATATATTAAGTTTTCAACTTTATAGTAATTGCTTTTTTTAATATGCGAACAACACGTAATATTGCATATAAATAATTTGCCTTCTTTTTAAGAAATTGTAGCCTCTACCTTTTTACAGTCACATACATATCAAAAATATAATTGTATTATGAAATATAACACAATCACGTATCAGATCATTGAAAAATATACACCCTATATTAGGATAAATAATATCTTTTCATTTACCAATTTAGTTTTTAATAATCAGAAAAAATTGATAAACATAAAAGATATGAGAATAAATAGTTTACAATGTGTGTGTGATAAGTAACACGAAATTTGAAGAGTGAAATTACAAGCTCAACGGAAAATAAAATAATAAAAACATGAAATACCAACAGTATTAAAGGCTATCAATGGGGCTGAATAAGGCAAAAAAAAAAAAAGAAAGAAAGAAAGAAAGAAAATTATTAAGTCACAGTGGAATTTCAAAACAATGAGATAGAATCTCAGAAGAAGAGTTTAAAGAGAGATTACAAATCATAAGACAAAATTGAGCCCTTTCCCATAAAAAGAAAAAGGAACCTTTTCATATTGTAGGAAAACTAATAAATTTCTACTTGCCGCTTGCAGGATGAAGTTACAAAGGAAAGAAAATACATCTTTTTTCGTCTTGCTTATCATCCATCATTCTTATACGCACTACCAATAAGAATGCATCAGCTTATACTTTGAATAAATATTTTCGCATTCGCAAGAAACTTTGCAAAATTACACAAAATTTTAGATACAAGAAAATTAAAGCATACTACTCATTGTCATTGGAGCTTTTTTATGGATACTGCTAAAAAAATCTAATTGCAACATAGAAACGAAAAGTGGGTGAAAACTGTATGGGTTCGAATTCGATCACTTGCATAGGAAATATCGGTTTCGAATTCGTACGACCGGCGTCGATTGGAGTCACTACTCGATAGGCCGAGATCGATACATCGAGAAGTGAAGGCCAAGACCGGATGCCATCGGAACGGAGCTCAAAGCCAAGGCGTCCGAGACAAGATCGTTGAGGTTGATTAGGGTAAAACATCCTAGGGTAAAATTATCAGATTTGCGTAACTGAAGGACCGAAAATCCCGTGATACGTAAATATCTCGGCGGGAATCACGGCATAAATTAGTAAAGACGTTGAAGCCATTAATTCTAGGGATATTTTACCTTGTAGATAGGTTTTACCTTGTATAAGAGCATTCCCATTCCTATATAAAGGGGCAGCACAATTGTAAAAGGCACAATATACAACGAACGATCAATATACAAAAAGCTACAGTCTATTCTACTTACTTTCTTGATCTATCTGCTTCATATTTTATTTTAGAGGATTCTGCCACAGTAAAGCTACTCAATATTGGTGGTTTGCTTTCTTTCTTATTTACTGAATTTAGTCTCATTCATTCTTTATTTGTATCAAATCAAATCACGTATCCTTAAAACTACGTACAAATTTAATTGTAATCAGTAGACAAGGGTAAACAGTTTGGCGCCCACCGTGAGGCTAAGGATAATAATGAACGTTAAATACAATTTACTGTCACACAAATTATTTTACGCTTGTTCTTTGGAGAATTTTTTGATTTTAGGTTACAATTCAACCATGTCGCACTCACAATCTGTACCTCAATACGTCAATGCGAATTTGACCATTAGGGGAAAACAACAACGTAGCGCCCGGTGATGAAGTTCCACTCGACGCTAATTCACAAATGGCGATCGATATGGATCGGATTCCCGGCCCATCAAACAGTGTTCGTAGAGAATACTGTTCGACAACTCAAAACGACAAAGGGGATGGGATTAACCTCAGGATGATCTTCGACATGTTGCAAGCCCAGCAAGCAGCCATTGCCCAACTGCAAAATCTTAGCCAAATTTCAAATAAGGTTGAGACCGGCCCTTCTCGGAGAACCATCCCGAAAATGAACCAGTCGCAGAGGAACCGAGCGAAGGCAGATCGGGGGTGAATTCCAGGATCATGAAGATGCTCGAGGAACTAACCAGACGAGTCGAGTCTGGCGAGAAGAAGATCGAGGTCAATGACAAAAAGGTGGAGACATATAATTCGAGGGTGGATCAAATCCCAGGAGCACCCCCGATATTGAAAGGTTTAGATTCAAAGAAATTCGTACAGAAACCTTTCCCATCAAGCACCATCCCAAAACCCATATTGAAGAAGTTTTGCATGCCGAAAATTCCCAAATACAACGGGACATCTGATCCAAACGAGCATGTGACAGCGTACACATGCGCCATAAAGGGAAACGATCTAAAAGACGATGAGATCGAGTCCGTTCTCTTGAAGAAATTTGGAGAAACCTTGTCAAAGGGGGCAATGACTTGGTATCACAATTTGCCCCCGAATTCCATCAATTCTTTTGCCATGCTTGCGGATACCTTCGTAAAAGCTCATGCGGGTGCCATCAAAGTAGAGACGCGGAAATCGGATCTATTCAATGTTAGGCAAAGGGATAACGAGATGCTCAGGGAATTTGTATCTCGTTTTCAGATGGAACGGATGGACCTACCACCGGTCACTAATGATTGGGCCGTACAGGCCTTTACCCAAGGACTCAAAGCTCGAAGTTCAATGGCTTCGCAGCAGCTTATACTTTTTTTTTTCATGCCGCCACATGGGCCGATATACACCACCGATATCAGTCGAAGATCAGGGTCGAGGATGACTAACTTGGAGCCCCCTCGGGATCTACTTACCCCATCAGAGCTCATGATAGGGTTCAAAGGGATATTTATCGAGAATAGAGATCGAGCAGAGACAGGCATCGACCATATCCTGGGGACCGAAAAGTCATTCCAGCAAGGCAGGGCTCCCCAAAACAAGAAAGGAGGAACGATCATAATCGGAGTAATCGAGGACCCTTGGCGAGAAACAATTTCGAGAGAACCACTGGTCATCGAGAAGCACCGCGACTATCCGAATATAACTTCAACATCGATTCAGCTACTCTCGTGTCGGCCATCGGTCGTATTAAGGATACTAAGTGACCTCGACCGCTGCAATCGGACCCAGCCAAGAGAGACCCCAGTTTGATATGTAAATATCATGGTACGCATGGGCACAGGACAGAAGACTGTCGACAACTGAGAGAGGAGGTGGCACGGTTGCTCGAAAATGGGCACCTTCGAGAGTTTTTGAGCGACCGAGCCAAAAACCATTATGGGAACAGGAATAAACCAGTGAACCAGGAGGAGCCTCAGCACACAATCAACATGATAATCGGCGGGGTAGATACGCCCTAAGGTCCGATATTAAAACGCACTAAGATATCCATTACCCGGTAAAAGCGCACTCGGGATTATGCAATGGAGGGAATCTTGCATTTCAGCGAGGAGGATGCAAAAGGAATCATGCAGCCCTACAACGACGCTTTAGTAATATCGGTGCTTGTACATAAAACGAAGGTAAAGAGTGTACTGGTCGATCCTGGTAGTTCGGCCAACATAATCCGATCGTGGGTTATCGAACAACTCGGGCTGGCAGACTGAATTATCCCTGTAGTTCAGATTCTCAATGGTTTCAATATGGCGTGCGAAACGACCAAAGGAGAAATAACATTATCGGTAAACACTACCGGTACCATTCGAGAAATGAAATTCTGCGTGATTGACGGAGACATGAGGTACAACGCCCTGCTCGGGAGACCGTGGATTCACGATATGAGAGCGGTACCCTCAACACTGCACCAAGTGTTAAAATTCCCATCGACATCGTAACAGTTTACGGAGAACAGCCTGCCGCGAAAGAGATGTTCGCAGTAGAAGAAGCAGTACCGAAACCAACAGCTCCTTCCCAAAGAATCAAATAGCAATCACAGGCATCGCCTTCAACAAACGAAGGTGAACAGCAGCATCTCGAAGATGACGATTACGGGGTTCCCCGGTCATTCGTCAGTCCCGATGAATCCGACTCAACTAAATCAACGCTCGAGGAACTCGAGCAAATTTCACTCCTAAGAGACTCACCGGATCGAAAGGTATACCTGGGCTCGGGCCTAAGTTCCGAGCTCAGGACAAAAATTATACAATTTCTTTTATCTAACAAAGATTCTTTCGCTTGGTCCCATCTCGACATAACAGGGATACCACCGGAGATCACAACCCACAAACTAAGCATCGATCCAAAATTCCGGCCGGTCAAGCAAAAAAGGAGGCCTCAATCCGAAGTCAAACAAGCGTTCATCAAGGATGAGGTAACTAAGCTTTTAAATATAGGGTCCATTTGGGAATTTAAATACCCAGAATGGTTAGCAAACGTAGTTGTAGCTAAAAAGGGAAATAAATTAAGAGTGTGCATAGATTATAAGGACTTAAACAAGTCATGCCCTAAAGATTCTTTTCCCTTGCCCAATATCGATCGCATGATCGATGCCACTGCTGGCCACGAGACCCTTAGCTTTCTCAATGCTTACTCTGACTATAAACCAAATACGAATGGACCAGGATGATCAGGAAAAGACATCCTTCATTACTAAGTAGTACATACTGTTATAACGTGATGCCATTCCTAGTAAACAAAATGTTTGAAGAACAACTAGGAAAAATAATGAAAGTTTACATTGATGATATGTTAGTTAAGTCCCTGCGAGCAGAGGACCATTTTAGCCATTTGCAGGAGACGTTCGATGTGCTGAGACGGTACAACATGAAGTTGAACCCAGAGAAATGTGCATTTGGAGTGGGCTCGGGAAAATTCCTCGGTTTCATGGTATCGAATCGAGGAATAGAAATCAACCCCGAGAAAATCAAAGCCATCGAAGACATTACAATTGTAGACAGTGTAAAAGTCGTACAAAAGCTAACAGGCCGGATAGCCGCTTTGGGACGATTCATCTCGAGATCGTGCGATAGGAGTCACCAATTTTTCAGCTTGCTAAAAAAGAAGAATGATTTCTCGTGGACTCCGGAGTGTCAGCGCGCATTAGAAGAACTTAAGAGGTACCTCTTTGGCCCACCTTTGCAGCATGCACTAAAAACAAGTGAGCGACTATACCTCTACCTTATTGTCTCAGAAGTAGCGGTAAGTGGGGTCCTGGTTCGAGAAGAACAAGGTACGCAATTTCCTATTTATTACGTTAGTAGAACCTTAGGCGAGGCCGAAACTAGATACCCGCATTTGGAAAATTAGCACTCGCTTTATTGAGTGCCTCAATGAAGCTAAAACCCTACTTCCAATGCCATCCCATATGTGTAATAACGACTTACCCCCTGAGAAACATAATGCACAAGCCCAAGCTATCCGGCCGGTTGGCCAAATGGGCTATTGAAGTAAGCGGGTTCGATATCGAGTATCAGCCCCGAACTGCGATCAAATCTCAAGTATTGGCGGATTTCGTCACCGATTTTGCGCCGTCGCTAATACCCGAGGTCGAGAGAGAATTAATGACCGAATCAAGGACTCCTTCGTGAGTGTGGACTCTGTTCACAGACGGCGCCTCGAACGCAAAGGGATCAGGGCTTGGTATCGTGCTAAAGCCCCCAACTGGGAATACAATTCGACAGTCTATCAAGACAGTAAAATTAACTAACAACGAATATGAAGCTATGATTGCAGGTTTAGAACTGGCCAAAAGCCTGGGAGCGAAGATAATCGAAGCCAAGTGCGATTCACTCCTCGTAGTCAATCAGGTGAACATGACTTTCGAAGTCAGAGAAGGGCGAATGCAGAGGTATTTGGACAAGCTTCAAGTCACACTGCATAGGTTCAAAGAATGGACCTTGCAGCATATACCTCGAGAGAAAAACAGTGAGGCCGACGCCCTCGCCAATTTGGGATCATCGGTCGAAGATGAAGAGATCAGGTCCGAGAAGGTCGTACAACTTTTGAGGTCGGTGGTGGAGGAAGGCCATGCCGAAATCAATTCAACGAGCTTGACCTGGGATTGGAGGAACAAGTATATAGAGTATCTCAGCTCGGGTAAGCTCCCTTCGGACCCCAAAGAATTGAGAGCATTACGCTCAAAGGCAGCCCGGTTCTGTTTATCCGATGATGGAACCCTATTTAGGAGGACATTCGGTGGCCACCTCGTAATATGTTTGGGACCGGGTGACACCGAGTATATCTTAAGGGAAATACACGAAGGCACATGCAGGAATCATTCCGG
This sequence comes from Nicotiana obtusifolia, assembly GCA_002018475.1. NCBI lineage: Eukaryota > Viridiplantae > Streptophyta > Magnoliopsida > Solanales > Solanaceae > Nicotiana > Nicotiana obtusifolia. The sequence goes on along the minus strand of MCJB01034042.1, from coordinate 71,182 downwards.
CGTCGAATCCTTGGTCTGAAAAATTATTCGAGTCGGCTATTATTGGATCGATATGGAAAAAGATGCAAAGGAGTTCGTTCGCAAGTGCAACGAGTGCCAAAGACACGCACCAATGATCCATCAGCCCGGCGAGACGCTGTATTTGGTCTTGTCGCCATGGCCATTCATGAAATAGGGGATGGAAATCATCGGCTCTCTCCCCTACACACCAAATAAGGCTCAGTTCATTCTTTTTATGACTGACTATTTCTTCAAATGGGTTGAAGCACAGGCATACGAGAAAGTTAGGGAAAAGGAGGTGATCGACTTCATCTGGGATCACATCGTATGTCACTTTATAATGCCATCGGAGATCGTGTGCGATAATGGCAAGCAGTTTATCGGCAGCAAAAGGATGAAGTTCTTCGAAGAAAACAAAATCAAAAGGATCCTGTCGACGCCCTATCACCCCAGCGGCAACGGACAAGCTGAATCGACCAACAAAACCATAATTCGAAACCTAAAGAAAAGGTTAACCGATGCGAAGGGAAAATGGAAAGAAGTATTGCTTGACGTCTTATGGGCATATCGCACGACCAAGAAAACCAGCACCGGGGCCATTCCTTTCTCTCTAGTGTACGGTGCTGAAGAGTTGATACCTGTCGAAGTGGGCGAACCGAGTATCAGATTCTGCTACGCAACCGAAGAATCGAATACCGAAGCTATGAATACCAATTTGGAATTATTGGATGAAAGAAGGGAAGCCGCCCTTGTTCGAATGGCCGCCCAAAAGCAAAAGATTGAAAGGTACTACAACATTAGAGACCTAGTGCTCAGAAGAATCACACCTAATACTCGAGACCCGAACGAAGTGAAGTTAGGGCTGAACTGGGAAGGGCCTTACACCATCTTAAAGATCACCGGGAAGGGATCTTACAAGCTTGGAATAATGGATGGCAAACAGCTGCCGAACAATTGGAACATAAACCACTTGAAACGATACTATTGTTGAGGTATGAACTTTCATTCTTCATTTGTTTGTTTTATGTTACTAACACCTGCAGGTATCAAATGAAGTAACCTCGAACCGGGAAGCACATGACATTAGGATTGAAAGCACGCATTGCACTCTCTTTTTCCCTTCGACCGGTTTTTTCCCAAGTTGGGTTTTACGGCAAGGTTTTTAATGAGGCAACTAGGAATCGTGCTAACTTAGATCGGTCGCATATCGAAGGCAATAATGTTTGGTGCTCAACTTCGATCGACCGTGAATATCATAAGACTTCTTGGCCACTTCAATTCGGGGTAACTTCTCGTGTATCATTAGGAATCGATGTAAGGGTCAAACGGTCAAAAGAACCGTGCCCAAATAGATTGATCTACCCCTTAAGCAAATTGTACAAACACTTGAATGCTAGTAAAAGTTCTTTGGCACCGATATCTTGTCTTCGAGCCCAAGGGCCATTTCGATCTTCGTTGCACGACCGAAAACTAACATTGCTCAGAGTTTTATACGAAAATCAAAGGGGAATAAGACCTGTTAAGGCAAGCCCCGATTTCTTAAAAAGCTAAGGCCGAATCAAGTTAATAAAACTCGAGGGCGAATAAGACCTACTAAGGCAAAACCCCGATTTCTTAAAAGGCCCAGGCCACATCGAGCTAATGAAACTCGAAAAAAAGTAAGATCTATTGAGGCAAACCTCGGACCCTTTTCGAATCTCAGGCCTTACCAAATCGGTCGAAAAAGGGGAAAATCTGCTAAGGCATATCTTGAAATTGGCTAAGTCTAAACTAATCTTGAAGAACAGAAAATTCTACAAGTTGAACCATCGGTTCTAAATACGTAGAATCAAAATAAGTCGAACAAGGAAGAGAAATAAAGGGAGATCTTTATATATATATATATATATATATATATATATATATATATATATATAT